>CAUYQU010092258.1:0-21691 GCA_963574635.1 Cheracebus regulus
AAAATCTCTTCCTCTTTCTCTTTCATTTTTTCTTTCTTTTGCTGTTTCTTTCTTTCTCCTTTTCTCTCTTTTTCTAAAATCTCTTCCTCTTCCTTTCTCTCTTTCATTCTTTTTATTCTAAAAAAAAAAAAAAAAGAAAAAAAAAAAAAATAAATAATGAACATTAAGTAAACTTTTTAGGGTGACAAAAATGTTCTAAAACTAGATTGTGGTGATTGTTGCATAACTTCATAAATTTGCTGAAAATCTCTGAACTGTACACTTACAATGGGTAAATTTTATTATACATAAATCATGCTTCAATAAAGCTGCTTAAGAAATATTTATAAAGAGAGAGAAGAGAAAAAGGAACAAAGAATAGGTAGGACATCTAAAAAGCAAATATTGTATTAAGCAAGTATATTTAAACCCCAAAATGTCAGTTATTATAATAAATCTAAATGTGCTAAATGCTCCAATTAAAAACAAAGTTTGGGCTGCCTGCAGTGGCTCACACCTGTCATTACAGCACTTTGGGAGGCAGAGGCAGGCAGACTGCTTGAGCCCAGGAGTTAAAAGGCCAGCCTGGGCAGCACAGTGAAACCCTGTCTCTACCAAAGGGGAAAAAAAAAAGAGGCATGGCAGCGTATGCCCAGTTACTCAGAGAGCTGAGGCAGGAGGATCTCTTGATGCTAGAAAGCCGAGGCTGCAGTGACCAGTGATCACTACTGCACTCCGGCCTGGGCAAGAGAGTGAGACCTTGTCTCAAAAAATAAAAATAAAATAAAATAAAGACAGTTTGTTATGCTACCTACCAGAGAAACAGAAAAGCTGAAAGTAAAAGAATGGGAAATAATACACAATGTAAACATATGCCAAAAGGTGGTATAACTATATTAAAATCAGCAAGAGCAAAGAAAAAAACTACCAGACAAGGCATGGTGGCTCATGCCTCTAATCCCAGCACTCTGGAAGACCAAAACAGGTAGAGTGCTTAGGTCAAGAGTTCAAGACCATGAGTTCAAAACATGGTGAAATCCTGTTTCTACTAAAAATACAAAATTAGCTGGGTGTGGTGGTGCAGGCCTGTAATCCCAGTTACTCGGGGGGGCTGAGGCAGGAGAATGCTTGAACCCAGGAGGTGGAGGCTGCAGTGAGCCATGAATGCGCCACTGCACTCCAGCTTGGGTGACGGAGCGAGACTCTGTCTCAAAGAAAAAATCGAATACCAGAGATACGTAATTTTATAAGGATAAAAATGGCAATCTGGATAATGTTAACGGTCCTAAATTTGAAAATATCTAATAAAAACTTCAACATATATAAAGCAAAAACTGACAAGGCTAAAAGGAGAAATAAGAAAATTCATAATCATAATGGGAGATTTTACACATCTCTTTCAAAAACTGATATATGCGACAAAAATTAGTAAGAATATAAAGTATTTTAACACAAACAAAACAGACACACCTCGAGCATTACATCTAGTAAATGCTCTCTACATGTTCTTTACAAGTACACAGAGAACATTTGCAAAGTGACCAGCTGCTATACAGCAGATCTAGTAACTAAACTACTAAACTGCAGTAGAAGAATGAAGGGCTTCAAAGGATTTCCTAAAAAAAAAAAAAAAAAAGTGTTTTTGAATTTAGGCACAAATTATAAGCATACAGAGAACAGGCTGGGCATGGTGGCTCATGCCTGTAATCCCAGCACTTTGGGAAGCTGAAGTGGGCAGATCATGAGGTCAGAAGTTCAAGACCAGCCTGGCCAACAGAGTGAAACCCCATCTCTACTAAAATACAAAAAATAAGCTGGGTGTGGTGGCACATGCCTGTAATCTCAGCTACGTGGTGGCACATGCCTGTAATCTCAGCTACGTGGTGGCACATGCCTGTAATCTCAGCTACTCGGGAGGCTGAGGAAGGAGAATCGCTTGAACCTGGGAGGCGGAAGTTGCAGTGAGTCGAGATTGCACCACTGTACTTCAGCCAAGGTGACAGTATGAGACTCCGTCTCAAAAAAAAAAAAAAAAGTATACAGAAAGCAAAACACTCTAAAAGGATGCAGCATTCTGACTTCACCAACATGCAATACACGAATGTAGCAAAATTTCACTTGTACCCCATGAATACAAATTTTAAAACAGTAAAGTAAAAGGATACACTATCATGCTAATGAAAGTCAACAGGCTATACAGGCTGTATGTATATTTAACCTTCAATTTAAAAACTAGAAGAAGACTGTTTTTAACACTACAAAAACCAAAATTATACAAAACAAATATAATTGTATAATACATGGCCCTGCGCAAATAATTATAACATAGTAGTGTCAATACTTAGCAATAGCCAAAACTGTGATATAAGTACACTGGTAGAATAATGGAGATAAGTAAAAAGGAATCAAGTGTTGTGAATTAAATCCTATTCTTCTTCAGAACAGAGAAAGTAGTATCTAAAATTGAAAAGAAACAGCTTTACAAGCATGTTATTTAGACATACTTACTCTCCTGTTTCCTGGATCTTTCTCTTGCAAGAGAAATAGCTAAGTACCGACACTGAAGAGCATTGCAAGTATGGAACTTAGAGGTGCAAAGCAGGCAGGGCACTGCTGTTTTTTTGTTACAAGCCTAATGATACCAAGAGATCTAATCACAGTCCAAATATTTGACTTCATTAGCAATTTCTTTACTATCTCTACATTGTCTTACAAGGCATTTACTCTCATTTAAAAATAATAATTTGGGGCTGGGTACCGTAGCTTACATTCATAATCCCAGCATTTGGGAGGCCAAGGCAGGCCCCTTGCTTGAGCCCAGGAGTTTGAGACCAGCCTGTGCAACATGGCAGAAGCCTGTCTCCACAAAAAAATACAAAAATGAGCTGGGTATGATGGCATGCGCCGATAGTCCCAGATACTCGGGAGGCTGAGGTAGGAGGATTGCTTGAGCCCAGGAGGTGGAGGTTTCAGTAAGCCAAGATTGTACTACTATACTCCAGCCAGGGCAACAGAGTAAGACCCTGTCTTAAAAAAAAAAATCATTAGAATTTTGTTTTCCTTGTGAATAACTCAGCACTGTGATAAAAGTACCACCATTCAGTCATCTTCACAGTTGAATTACTGGCAGGTATCATATGGGTTTTTCTCTTGAAGTACTTGTGGTTTAACGGTTTACAGCAGTGACAATCTCTTACATCATACCCTCTAAACTGTCAAGCTGTTTAGCAAATGTGACATTTCCAGTTTTCATTGATTTTATTGTTTTTAAAAATAATTAAAGGCTAAATTCCATGAAGATAAATGTGCATCTTATTTCTTTAATCCTATGTGTAAGTTATCTAATGCCTCAAAATACCATACTAAATGCAAGGGTCTCACGCAATCTCACTGCAACCTCTACCTCCCAGGCTCAAGCGATCCTCCCACCTCAGTCCTGCCCCTCCCCCTTTACTGCCCACCCCCCCACCCCACACTACCACCTCCAAGTAGCTGGGATTAGAGGCATGTATCACCATGCCCGTTTAATGTTTTGTATTTTTAGTAGAGATGGGGTTTCACCATGCTGCCCAGGCTGGTCTTGAATGCCTGAGCTTAAGGGATCCATTGGCTCAGCCTCCCAAAGTGCTAAAATTACAGGTGTGAGCCACTTGCGCCCGGCCTAAATAGACATCTTAAAGGATAATGAACATCAAATACCTTGTTGGGTTATTCTGACAATACATGTTAACCACTGAATACTTGTGTCTCCTTAAATGGGAATATTCAGTATAAATTTTAGGGCTCATGAATACAAAAACTTCCCATTGAAATGAATGGTATATATATACACATATATATATATATCACAAGGTGAAGAGTTCAAGACCATCCCAGCCAGTATGGTGAAACCCCATCTCTACTAAAAATACAAAAATTAGCCAGCTGTGGTGGCACGCACCTGTAGTCCCAGCTACTCGGGAGGCTGAGGCAGGAGAATCACTTAAATCTGGGAAGCAGAGGTTGCAGTGAGCTGAGATCATGCCACTGCACTCCAGCCTGGGCAACATAGCAAGACTATCTCAAAGAAAAAGAAAAGTCAGTGAACCTAAAGAAAAAATACAAAGCAAGTAACACTCAGGTACATTTAGATATGCCAATAATCATAAAGAAAGCAATGACCGGCATGTGGGAAATATAACACCATTCCACAACCCAGTCTGTCACCAGACTGCCAAACTGAAGGGTTTCTAGGGATGGTGGGTCATGACCTGTAGTGTGAGCTGCACTATCCTAGAGCCCAGGGTTTACTCAGTCTCCTTTCCTTCAACTCCCACTGATCATTCAGGGCCTTACATGCCCATGGTAAGGAATCCAGAATTGATTCTCTCAACCGCAATGAGATGAGGCTGGAGAGTTTTCAGCAAAGGATTTATAAGATCTGATTTGCATTAAGGATCATATGTGCTGATAAATGTAAAAAGGCTCAGTAAACTCCAAAGTATCACCCCAGCATATTTTACTACCTTGACAGAGGGCAGAACAAAAGGAATGGAAGAAAATAAGGCAAACTAAAATCCAAGAAGAATCGACCCATTATAAATTACACGGCCAGTAGTCATGACCCAGGCTACCCTTATGTCCCATTTAGGGAGATGGAGAAGATCCGGTCTTGTGGAAAAGGGAGATAATTTTGGCTTTCAACATACTACGTTTGAGATGCCCATCAGACATCAGAATGGAAATGCTGAGAAGGCAATTGGATATACCTACCCATCTGGAGCTAAAGGGAGAAACAGGAATGGAAACAGAAACTTAGGATCCATCAGAATATAGAGCAGCTATTAATAACAACACAAGCTAAACTTTATAGAGTAAGCAATGTACTTAAAATTGAGGAAGTATGTTTCAGTCACTATTTTAAGTGCTTTATATGTATAACTCACTTGGTCCTCACCACAACCTTGGAAGGTCAGGTTCTATGATTATACTTATTTTACAAAAGAATAAACTGAGGCATAAATGGATTAACTAACTTGCCTAAAGACACATAGTAAGTAAATACCACAGTCAGGTTTCAAACCTAGGCAATTTGACTCTGGAACTCTTTAAAACCATGAGATTGCTTGGGGAGTAATATAGACAGAAATTTGACTGAGGACACAGTATTTCAATTCAAGCAATTTCCTGAGTATCAAATGGCTGGCATGGTTTCAGGCTCTGCAGATACAACAACACAATAAGACAGTCTCTTCAAGAAGCCCAGTCTAATTAGCTACTAGCTAAGAGCAACTATTTACTAAACAATTATTACTGTGTGCCGCACTGGCTAAGCTTTTAAAACATATTTCACTTAATCCTCCTAACAGCTTTATGAGATAGATGTTGTTATTACCACTTTAGAAATAAGGAAACTGAAGTTAAGAGAGGTTAAGTAACTTAACCTTGGTCACTCTGATAGGATTCAATTCAGGTCCACCTTACTTTAAAATCTTCTTTTTTTCCAAGGAAATTCCATCACATGCTACAACTTGAGGACATTATGCTAAGCAAAATCAGCCAGTCACAAAAAGACAAATACTATATGATTATACTGGGGTTATCTATAACTAGTCGAACTCACAGAAACAGAAAGGAAAAGAATAGTTACCAGGGACTGGGAGATGGAGAAATTGGGAGTTGTTCAATGGTAGTTTCAGATTTGCAAGATGAAAAAGTTCTAGAAATCTGTTTTATAACAATGGGAATATACTTCACATTACTTAACTATACACTTTTGTTTATTTGTTTTTTTAAAGACACAGAGTTTCACCATGTTGCTCAGGCTGGTCTCAAGCAATCCACAACCTCAGCCTCCTAAAGTGCTGGGATTACAGTTATTGGCCACCACACTGGACCTCAACTATACACTTATAAATGCTTAAGGCGGTAAATTTCACGTTTACACACACACACACACACACACACATACACACGTTTATAGTTTGAGGCAGGGTCTCATTCTGTTGCCCAGGCTGGAGTGTAATGGCGTGATCTTGGCTCACTGCAGCCTTGACTTGCCAGGCTCAAGTGATCCTCCCACTTCAGCTTCCTGAGTAGCTGGGACTACAGGTGTGCATTCCCACACTTAGTTAAATTTATTTTGTAGTAGACAGGTTTCCACTACATTGCCCAGGCTTGTCTCAAATGGGCTCAAGTGATCCTCCCATCTTGGTCTCCCAAAGTGCTGGGATTACAGAAATAAGCCAATGTCCCTGGCCTATATTATGTATTTGTTTACTGCAATTAAAAAATTTTGGCCAGGCATGATGGCTCACACCTGTAATCCCAGCACTTTGGGAGGCCAAGGCAAGCAGATCACAAGGTCAGGAGTTCAAGACCAGCCTGACCAACATGATGAAACTCTGTCTCTACTAAAAATGCAAAAATTAGCTGGGAGGGGTGGCACATGCCTGTAATCCCAGCTACTCAGGAGGCTGAGGTAGGAAAATCACTTGAACCCGGGAAGCGGAGGTTGCAGTGAGCCAAGATGGCACCACTGCACTCCAGTCTGTATGACAGAGTGAGACTCCGTCTACCAAAAATAAAAAAAAAATTTTTTAATCTGGTCTTTTCCTACTATACCACATGCCATAATGGTATAAAAATATGGGTTACCTGGAAAACATAGTGAAACCCTGTCTCTACCAAAGATACAAAAATTAACAGGGTGTGGTGGTACACGCCTGTAGTTCCAGCTAACAGGGAGGCTGAGGTGGAAGGATCACTTGAGCTCAGGAGGTTGAGTGTGCCACTGTACTCCAGCCTGGGTGACAGAGCAAGACCATCTCAAAAAAAAAAAAAAAGTAAGCAAATAATTTATTCTCTGGGATGGGAGAGGAGAGGAAGGGCACGGCAAGGAATACATTTAATAAAAAAAAAAGAAAAGAAAAGAACTATTTGAGGCCAGGCACGGTGGCTCACGCCTGTAATCCCAGTACTTTGGGAGGCCTAGGTGGGTGGACCACGAGGTCAAGAGATCGAGACCATCCTGGCCAACATTGTGAAACCCTATCTCTACTAAAAAATACAAAAAATAGCTAGGCGTGGTGGCACGCACCTGTAATCCAGATACTGGGGAGGCTGAGGAAGAAGAATTGCTTGAACCCGGCAGGTGGAGGTAGCAGTGAGCTGAGATCATGCCACTGCACTTCAGCCTGGTGACAGAGGGAGACTCAGTCTCAAAAAAAAAAAGAAAAAGAAAAAGAAAAAAGAAAAAGAAAAGAACTATTTGAAAGATGAAGGTCCCCATTTTGTCTTCACTATAGTTCCAGGCTGGGGTCTGTATCTCAACCTCTAAAATAGCTCCCATACCTATACACAACCATCAGTTACCACAATAACCTGCCTAAACCAGACTCCAGAATATTCCAGTAGCCTTGTATCTGGTGAGCTTTTTTCCTGTTTTTTTTTTTTTTTTTTTTTTTTTGAGACAAAGTCTCACTCTGTCGCCCAGGCTGGAGTTCAGTAGCATGATCTCAGCTTGCAACCTCCGTCTCCCAGGTTCAAGTGATTCTCCTGCCTCAGCCTCCATAGTAGCTGGGATTACAGGTGCATGCCACCACAACCAGGTAATTTTTGTATTTTTAGTAGAGATGGGGTTTCACCATGTTAGTCAGGCTGGTCTCGAACTCCTGACCTCAGATGATCCACCCACCTAGGCCTCCCAAAGTGCTGGGATTATAGGTGTGAGCCACAGCTCCCAGCCTCTGGTAAACTCTTCTAGGCTCCTCCCATTCTAAGTCACTCAGCACTGGAAACAAATTAAGTTGCCTAAATTGCCTCACTCATCAGGCTAAAGAACTTTTGTGGCTCCCTATTACTCTCAGAACACAGATTATCAGGATGGGTGTTTAGGAACACATCACCTAACCTTTCTGAGCCTCAGTTTCCTCATCCATATTAAGTGAGTCTTGATAGATAACTCAAAAGCCTGAGGATTAAAGATACCCTATGCCTTGCACCATACTTGATCTAAGTGCTCACTAAAAGTTAGTCCTCTTTCTGCCTGTCTCTATCTACACACCCAGCTCAATAAGGTATCTTAGCTTAAGAAGGAGAGAGCAAGTAGTTCCAGGATTTTTTTTTTTTTTTCCGAGACGGGTCTCACTCCATCAACTACTGCCTCTTAGGCTCAGGTAATCCTTCCACCTTAGCCTCCCATAGGCATGAACCACCACACCTGGCTAATTTTTTTTTGTAGAGACAGGATTTTGCCATGTTGCCCAGGATGGTCCAGAATTCCTGGACTCAAGCGATCTGCCTGCCTCGGACTCCCAAAGTGCTGGGATTACAGGATCTCAAGTCAGGGAGAGGAACACAAGGGGGACAAAAGGCTGCTAAAAAGGTTGTCTGATGCCCAGGAAAACATTTCTCACTCAGAACTGCTCCTTTCATCCCCCATCCTCCAGACACACAGACCACCTAGCTTTTATTTTATTCTATCCTGTCATTTGAGAAAGTGATAAGCAAATTAAATTTAAATATAAAATTATACAGTGAAAAGTCTCACTCCCATTCTCTCTCCCTTAGCCCAATTCCCACCTCACTCCCACCAACCACTTTCTTAGTTTATTGAGTATTCTTTAAACTTCCTTTACGCAAAAGCTGTCTTTTAAATAAAGCTAATGTTTTACAGGTGTGTTAGCAAGGTTTGGGGTGGGGGAGGCTGAAAGAAATAGGAGACTAGGTCTTATTCATTCTGCTTTACCCTAAAGCAGTGTCCTTCGCTCACTCAAAAATAACAATAATCACATGTTGGGCACCTGTTATAAATCAGATACTTAATATTAATTAACTACCTTCAGCCCTTACTATGCACCAGAAATGTACTAATGCTTTACACAACTGCCCCCTTTGATCTCCACAACAATCTTAAAAGGTTGGTTACTAATTCTCATCTTCAAGTGAGGAAACTGAGGCACAGAAAGGTAACCTGCTCAACCAAGAGAGAGGAGCAGGGCTTTGAACCCAGGCCTGACTCGAGTCCCGCTTAACCATGACGCTCTATATTGGCAAACCAGATACAGTCTCTGCACCCGCTGGAACTCAGCCTAATGTGGGAGACAGGAGAGAAAAAGGCAGACAACAAAGAAGTATGAAATTATAGACTAAGAAAGTAACGTAAACGAAACGAATGAGCGGCTGTGACACAATTTAACAACGGGGACCTACTTTAGAAAGGAGGAGGAAAGAGTGTCAAGGAAAGGGCTGAGAAAATGACATTTATGATACGCTTGGGAACCGTCTGGGGGCTGCAATGATGATCCCCTCCCCCAGGCCCAATACACAGGGGAGAAACTCGAGGCCCATAGAGACTAAAACAGACTCGCCAGGGTCTCCCAGACATGTAGACGTGGCGCAAGGGAGGGAGGATCCAGAAACTGGGCCCAGGGTTCATAGACGCCATCAGTGCCCACAGCAGCCCAGCCCCGCTCGGTTACTGACAAGGGACATTAAGCCAGCTGCTTCCCACGGCCCCGCTGCGGCTGAGAGCGTCCGGGCAGCTCACAGGAAGGCCTTACGGCCAGCCAAGACGGGTCTGGCCCGTCCAGCGACGGCCTGAAAAGGCCTCTTTCCCGGTCCCCCGCCAGCTCCCGCCTGGTCCGCCCCGCCCCGCCCCTCCTGGGCCAGCCTCGTACCTGCACTGCCCGGACCAGACCCCGGCCGGTCAGCTGCCCCTGCCGCAGCTGCAACAGAATGTTACCGGGCCGCGGCCGGCCGCCCCATCCACCCCAAGCCGCTACTGTGGCTGCCGACCGTCTGCCTCGGCCGGCTCCGGACCCAGCCGCTGCCGGCACCGCCGCCATGTCTCCTCGTCCGACAAACAGGAAGCAAGAGGCCTCCGGGCCCCGGAGATTTCTACGGGGCGGCGGAGGGGTCGCCGCAGCGCCCCCAGCGGGCCGTCAGCGGAGGCGCAAGGCGCGTGGCACGGCCGTGCGCGTCGTGGAGGCTGCTGGGAAATGTAGTCCTGCGCGGCAGCGGGGCCGGTGGGAAAAGAGATAAGGTCTTTCCGGTACTGCCAGTTTCTCTGGCCCCCGGGCCCAACATTTTGGCTAAATCTCCCGAGGTTTGAGACCAGTCCCAGCGTGCGCACTCTCCCATTTCTGCCTGCCTGTTTGGGGAGGATGCAGGCAGCTGGCCAAGAAATGATCCCGGGCTTCAGGTCAGGAGTCAGGCCCTCCAGCCCGATTCTTGCCTGCTTCTCTCTGCCTGTGACTCGCCGCAGACCTCGACCAGGTCATCGCACTCTGCCCCTGCGCCTCAGTGTCCTCGTCAGGTCACTCCTGCTATAGGTCCTGGGAGCCTGATCAGTCAATCAGTAGTTCCTGGGGCTTTCTTTGCACCCGACACTGAACCATGTCTGGGGAAAGGTGGGGGGTCTGGGATACAGTGGTGAGCAGAACAGCCTAGGACTCTTTATCACGAAATGCAGGTCACAGGGGAAAACAGCAGAAAGAAACGCACAGTCTCAAACTGGATAAGTTGTGTAACTGGATAGGTTGTTGTGAAATTAAATAATGGAAGGGAAAGGAATTCGTAAATTGTGACATCACATTCTCTGTCAAAGGGAAACCCTGTCCTAATTTCTAACCACCAGATAGCATGTTGTCTCTACTATGAGCCCACATTTTCATTCTTTCAGCTAACTTCTGTGGCAGGATGGCTCTGACTCCTTGCACCCAATACACACACAATTTTTCCCTTTCTAGCAAGGGGCTCGTAATAAAAATGAAAGAGGGCCAGGCACGGTGGCTCACGCCAGTAATCCCAGCACTTTGGGAGGCAGAGGTGGGTGGACTGCCTGAGCTCAGGAGTTCAAGACCAGCCTGGGCAAAACGGTGAAATCCCGTCTCTACTAAAATACAAAAAATTAGCCTGGCGTGGCGGCGTGTGCCTGTAGTCCCAGTTACTCCGGAGGCTGAGGTAGGAGAATTGCAAGAACCCGGGAGGCAGAGGTTGCAGTGAGCCAACCACTGCACTCCAGACAGAGACTCTGTCTCAAAATAAAAAATAAAAAAGGCGGGGGAGAGCTAAGTGTGATGTCAGAGGGAATGAAGATTGTGACTCAACTAAGATGGCTGTAACTAACTGCTCAAACAGGACACTTTAAAGAATAAAAAGACACAATAAATAATTACATATGGACAGTAGGCATAAAAGGGACTCTCCCAGGTGAACTGGCACTCTGGTTACCATCCTCATACCCCATCTAAAAGGAGTGGTCTCACTATCCTTCTTTATAGAACTAGAAAAAAAAAATCCTAAAATTCATACGGAACCACAAAACAGCCTGCATAGCCAAAGCAAGAATAAGCAAAAAGAATAAATCTGAGGCCAGGCACAGTGGCTTGTGCCTGTAATCCCAGCACTTTGGGAGGCTGAGGCGGGTGGACCATCTGAGATTGGGAGTTTGAGACCAGCCTGACCAATATGGAGAAACCTCATCTCTACTAAAAATACAAAAATTAGCCAGGTGTGGTGGCACATGCCTGTAATTCCAGCTACTTGGGAGGCTGACACAGGAGAATTGCTTGAACCGGAGGCAGAGGTTGCCGTGAGCTGAGATCGAGCCATTGCACTCGAGCCTGGGCAGCAAGAGCAAAACTCCATCTCAATAAACAAATAAATAAGAATAAATCTGGAGGCATCACATTACCTGACTTCAAACTATACTATAAGGCCATAGTCACCCAAACAACATGGTACTGGTATAAAAATAGGGACATAGATCAATGGAACAGAATAGAGAACACAGAAATAAAGCCAAATACTTTTAGCCACCTGATCTTCCACAAAGCAAACAAAAACATAAAGTGGGGAAATGACATCCTTTTCAATAAATGGTGATAACTGGCAAGCCACAAGATAAAACTGGATCCTCATCTCTCACCTTATACAAAAATAAACTCAGCTGGGGGCAGTGGCTCACACCTGTATCCCAGCACTTTGGGAAGCCAAGGCAGGCAGATTACTTGAGGTCAGGAGTTGAAGACCAGCCTGGCCAACATGGTGAAATCCCATCTCTACTAAAAATACAAAAATTAGCTGGGCGTGGTGGTGGGCACCTGTAATCCCAGTTACTCGGGAGGCTAAGGCAGGAGAATCACTCGAACCCAGGAGGCAGAGGTTGCAGTGAGCCAAGATTGTGCCACTGTACTCCAGCCTGGCGCCTGGTGACAGAGCAAGACTCTGTCTCAAAAAACAAAAATAATAATAATAATAATAACAACAAACTCAAAATGAATCAAGGACTTTTAATCTGAGACCTGAAACCATAAAAATTCTAGAAGATAACATTGGAAAAACCCTTCCAGACATTGGCTTAGGCAAATACTTCATGACCAAGAATCCAAAAGCAAATACAACAAAAACAAAGATAAATAGATGAGACTTAATTAAACTAAAAACCTTCTGCATAACAAAAGAAACAATCAGCAGAGTAAACAGACAACCTACAGAGTGGTAGAAAATCTTACATCCAACAGAGGACTAATATCTAGAATCTACAGGGAACTCAAACAAATCAGCAAGAACAAAACAAGCAATCTCATCAAAAAGTGGGCTAAGGGCATGAAGAGACAATTCTCAAAAGAAGATATACAAATAGCCAACAAACATATGAAAAAATTCTCAACATCACTAATGATCAGGGAAATGCAGCTCAAAACCACAATGCCATACCACCCTACTCCTGCAAGAATGACCATAATCAAAAAATAATAGAAGTCAGTGTAGATGTGGGAGTGTAAACTAGTACAGCCACTATGGAAAACAGTATGGAGATTTGTTAAAGAACTGAAAGTAGAACTACCATTTGATCCTGCAATCCTACTACTGGGTATCTACCCAGAGGAAAAGAAGTCATTATTCAAAAAAGATACTAGCACATGCATGTTTATAGCAGCACAATTCACAATTGCAAAAACATGGAACCAGCCCAAATGTCCATAATCAATGAGTGGATAAAGAAATTGTGGTATGTATGGCCGGGCGTGGTGGCTCACGCCTGTAATCCCAGCATTTTGGGAGGCCGAGATGGGTGGATCACAGGATCAGGAGATCGAGACCATCCTGGCCAACATGGTGGAACCCCATATCTACTAAAAATACAAAAAAATTAGCTGGGCATGGTGGCACATGCCTGTAGTCCCAGCTACTCGGGAGGCTGAGGCAGGAGAACTGCTTGAACCCAGGAGGTGGAGATTGCAGTGAGCCAAGATCGCACCACTGCACTACGGCCTGGGCAACAGTGCAAGACTCTGTCTCAAAAAAAATAAAAATAAAAAGAGAAAGAAATTGTAGTGAGTATATACCATGGACTACTACTCAGCCATAAAAAGGAACAAATAATGGCATTTGCAGCAACCTAGAGACCATTATTATTATTATTATTATTTCTGAGATGGTGTCTCGCTCTGTCACCCAGGCTGGAGTGCAGTTGCACGATCTTGACTCAATGCAACCTCTGCCTCTTGAGTTCAAGCAATTCTCCTGCCTCAGCCTCCCAAGTAGCTGGGATTACAGGCACACACCACCACATCCAGCTAATTTTTGTATTTTAATAGAGACGGGGTTTCACCATGTTGCCCAGGCTGGTCTCAAACTCCTGATCTCAAGTGATCCGCCCACCTCGGCCTCCCAAAGTGCTGAGATTACAGGCATGAGCCACCACACCCAGGCTGGAGACCATTATTCTAAGTGAAGTAACTCAGCAATGGAAACCAAACATCATATGTTCTTACTCGTAAGTGGGAGCTAAGCTATAAGGATGCAAAGGCATAAGAATGATACGATGGACTTTGGGGTCTTGGGAGAAAGGGTGGGAGGAGCGTGTGGGATAAAAGACTACACACTGGATACAATGTACACTGCTCAGGTGATGGGTGCACCATCTCAGAAATCACCACTAAAGACCTTATTCATGTAACCAAACACCACCTGTTCCCAAAAAACCTATTGAAATAAAATAATAGAAATAAAAGGACTGGTCTCTATGCACCTCCAGCAGATTGCTGCCAGATCTTCTGATCTTCACAGAAAAGCCAAAAATCAGAGTTTTTATATGAAATTCCCCAATTCTGGGGAAAAAAAGCAAGTGATATTCTGTAAAAGTGTCAATATCCAGAACTTGTGAAGAATGACTGCCCCTTTTTCCTGGAGTTCTTATCCTCAAGTAAATCTCTGAATGGCTTGCTTTCTCATCACTAGATCTCTGCCCAGGGACAGATCTTCCCTGACCACCTACAGTAGTGGTATAATAGATCTTTTATACTCTTCATCTTATAACCTCCTTTTTATTTGATTTTTTTTAACATGTCACTGACTCGAAGCTCAATTACCTGCTTTAAAAAAAACCATTTTGCTTATACCCATTACTGGAGATAAAAAGAAAAAATAAGAAGAAAAAAAAAAAGATTAAAAAAAACCACTTATCTCCACCTGACCTACAGTTGTCACCTGCTCCCCCTGACTAGCGTATAATATTTAGATCTCTTTTGTTCTTTGCTGCATCCATCCCTAGCACTCACAATGGTGTCTGGCACACAGTACATAGTATTTGTTGACGGAATCAATAGGTTAGTTAACAGATGCATGAAATCCTACAAAATTACAAAAATAAGTCAAAGAATATAGTAGAGGCCAGGTGTGGTGACTCACGCCTGTAATCCCAGCACTTTGGGAGGCCGAGGCTGGTGGATCACAAGGTCAAGAGATCGAGATCATCCCGGACAAGATGGTGAAACCCTGTCTCTACTAAAAAAACAAAAATTAGCTGGGCGTGGTGGTCACGTGGCCGGTAGTCTCCGCTACCCAGGAGGCTGAGGTAGAAGAATCGCTTGAACCTGGGAGACAGAGGTTACAGTGAGCCAAGATCGTACCACTGCACTCCAGCCTGGTCACAAAGTGAGACTGTGTCTCAAAAAAAAAAAAAAAAAAAGAATATAGTAGAAAAATAAATAGGAACAAGTAATTCATAAGGGAAAATAGCTAGTAAATATATAAAAAGAAGCCTATCCTCAATGTTACCAAGAGTGGAATGCTAATGGTGAGAATCTAAATTAATATATACCTTTCTAGAAAGCATTTTTTTAGCAATATGAATTGTTATAAAGAAATCCAAACTTTTTGACTTAATAATTATTTTTTTAGCCTCACTGGAAGTTCTATCCAGAGCAATTAGTCAAAAAAAGGAAATAAAAAACATCCATATTAGAAAGGAAGAATATCTCTGCAACATCTCTGTTTGCAGATGACATGATCTTATATGTAGAAAATCCTAAAAATTACACACACACACACACACACACACACACACAAACATAGTTAGAACTCAAATTCAGTAAAGTTGTAGGATACAAAATCAACACGCAAAAATCAGATGCACTGGTGCCTATAGTCCTAGCTACTTGGGAGGATAAGTCTGTCTATTAAAAAAAAATCAGTTGTGTGTCTATACACTGGTAACGAACAATCTTAAAAGGAAATTAAGAAAATAATCTTTACAACAGCATCAAAAGGAGTAAAATTCTTAGGAATAGATTTAACCAAGGTGGCAAAAGACTTACACATTGAAAATATAAAACATTACTGAAAGAAATTAAAGACATAAATAAGGGCCAGGTGCAGTGACTCACGCCTGTAATCCCAGCACTTTAGGAGGCCGAGGTGGGTGGATCACCTGAGGTCGGGAGTTTGAGACTAGCCTGACCAACGTGGTGAAACCCCATCTCTACTAAAAATGCAAAAATTAGCCGGGTGTGGTGGCAGGTGCCTGTAAACCCAGCTACTCAGGAGGCTGAGGCAGGAGAATTGCTTGAACCCGGGAGGCGGAGGTTGCCGTGAGCCGAGATGGCGCCATTGCACTCCAGCCTGGGCAGCAAGAGCAAAACTCCCTCTCAAAAAAAACCACATATAAATAAAATAAAGACACAAATAAGTGGAAAGACATTCTGTGTTAATAGATTAAAAGACTTAATATGGTTAAAGTGTCCATTAATTAAAGCAATCTACAGATTCGAGGCAATCCCTATCAAAATCCCAATGGCACTTTTTGCAGAAATAGAAAAAAAAATCTTAAAATTCATGTGGACTCTCAGCCAGGCGCTGTGACTCATGCCTATAATCCCAGGACTTTTCTGCAGATCTCGAATTTTTAGACAAAGCTTTGCCTCCTTAACCAATCACAAGTCAGAAAATCTTTGAATCCACCTGTGGGCACCTGGTTGGAGATGTTCTGTCTTTTTAGGTGGAACCACTGTACAGTCCCTATGTATTGATTATGACTTCGCCTGTAGCCTCTGCCCTCCTGCCTTTAAAAATCTGTAAGCTGGCTGGACACAGTGTCTCATGCCTATAATCCCAGCACTTTGGGAGGCTGAGGCAGGTGGATCACCTGAGGTCAGAAGTTGGAGACCAGCCTGGCCAACATGGCAAAACCCCATCTCTACTAAAGATACAAAACTTAGCCAGATATAGTGGCAGGCACCTGTAATCCCAGCTACTCAGGAAGCTGAGGCAGGAGAAACGCTTGAACCCGGGAGGCAAAGGATGCAGCGAGCCAAGATTGCGCACTGCACTCCAACCTGGGCGACAGAGCAAAACTCTGTCTCAAAAAAAAAAGGAGAAGAAAAAGAAAAAGAAAACAATGTGTAAGCTGTTAGAGAGTTCAGGTCTTAATCATAAACTGTCTAATTCTCCTTGCTTGGCACCCTGCAGTAAGTGCAAATAATAAGTACCTCACTTTCTCTTGCTGTAATCCCAATGTCTATGGCTTTGCTGCACCAGGTAAGCAGCCCCCAGTTTGGTTCAATAACAATATTTTTCATAACTTTTTGCACCAGCCATTTTTTTTTTTTTTTTTTTTGAGACGTAGTCGGGCTCTGTCACCCAGGCTGGCGCGCAATGGCATAATCCTGGCTCACTGTCACCTCTGCCTCCTGGGTTCAAGCAATTCTCATGCCTCAGCGCCCCCAGGTAATTAGGATTACAGGTGCCCACCACCACGCTCAGCTAATTTTTGTGTTTTTAGTAGAGACGGGGTTTTACCATGTTGGTCAGGCTCGTCTCAAACTCCTGACTTTATGATCTGCCTGCCTCGGCCTCACAAAGTGCTGGGATTACAGGAGTGAGCCACTGCGCCCAGTCTCTACGATATTCTTTGACTTATCTTTGTAATTTTGCAGGAGTTCATGTATCTGTTAACTAATCTGTCGATCCCATCAACAAATACTACGTACTGTGCGCTAGACACCATTGTGGGTGCTAGGATGGATGCGGCAAAGAACAAAACAGATCAAAATTATACTTAGGGGGAAAGGGTGACACTTTTAGATTCAAGAAAAAAATGTCTTCTATATGTGAAATTAACTTTAAAAAGACATAAAAAGAAGAGGCATTTCCAGGGGTACAGACTGGGCATTGGTGAGCTTTCCGGGCAGCAGCCAGCCTTACCAGGGAATCCACAGCCCAGGGATTCTGCCCAGAGCTCTTCCCGAGGCATAGGCAATGAATATTCTCATCCTTGTCGCGGTGAGGAGACAGGACCCTGACTAATTTCACAGTTCACATGGCCATCCAGGTTCCCCCTGGCGCTCTTCATGCTAGAGACAAATCTTCCCACCTCAGCTTTGACCCAACTACAAATGTCACTTTGCATTCCTCAGTTCCTATCTTTGACAGTCCAGCCCGGCCCAGGCATTCACCAAAGATGGATATTCACCGGGTCAAAAATGACCACCTCAAATTCATGTGACTAGGAAATAAGGAGACATGTTTACAGAAAACTGTGGAAAAACACCACTCTCCGCTTTCAACTCCGCTCTGCCGGCCTTTTCCGTGGAAACCAGCTGAGTGTCTCTCACCACCAGACGGCGCAGTACCGAGGCCCGTTGATGTCAATTTTCGTCAGCTCTAGAAAAAAAAAAATGAAGCCTCCCAAACTCCCAAACTGTGGCTAATTTTTTCCCACAGTAATCCCAAATGGCTTAACCAAACATGATGATGCTATTCAGAGAATATTAATTCTTGTAAATGAACTGCGAAACTCGTCTCAGTTGGGCAGACAGATTTTCTGGGGCTTTTTTTTTTTTTTTTTTTTTTTTTTGAAGTCTTGCTCTGTGGCCCACGCTGGTGTGCAGTGATGTGATTGTAGCTCACTGCAGTCGCTGCCGAGCTCGGGCTGAAGCAGTCCTCCCGCTTCAGCCTCCCAAATGCTGGGATTACAGGCATGAGTCACGACACCCTGCCAAGAAGTCATTTTGATCAGAGTAACTGGCACAGTTACATCAGGCCATAGTTACAGCTGTCCCATGCCACCATGCATCGTCCTGGGGTGTCATTCTTTGCAATGATTTTTTTTTTTTACATTACATTTCTAATGTACAACCTCTCAATGATTTGTCTTAAATGTTTGTTAAGTACCACCTTACGTGCCAGGCACTGTTATAGGTGCTGTGGATATTGTGCTAAATAAAAGAAACAAAATTCCCTGCCCTCATGGGGCTTATACTTCCGGGTAAGATCTACCCTTTACTGAGCACTTACCACTGGCTAAGAACTCTATCTGCACTATCTTACTCTTCTCAGAGCTTTTTTGGAGAAATTTTTCAAATCTACAGAAAGGTTCAAAGACATACCGTGAACACTGATACCCTTTGCTTAGACTTGCCAACACTAAAACTATATTTTATCTTTCTTTCCATATAGCTTTGGTTCTATACTAAAACTACATTTTATCTTTATTTATCTTTATAAAACTATGTTTTATCTTTATATATCTTTATAAAACTATATTTTATTTTTGTATATCTTTATGTAGCATGGAAAGAGCTCTCTCTATAAAGATAAAATATAGTTTTATTAAATATAAAAGTTTTTAAAATATAAAAAACTTTATTTTTTCTTTATATACATATAGAGGTCTTTCCATATATGTATCTCTCTCTCTCTGTGTCTTTATACTTCATTTATATGTAGAGAGAGGGTTTTTGGGTTTTTGCTTGTTTCTTTTGCTAAACCTTTTTTTTTTTTGAGACAGGGTCTCGCTCTGTTGCCCAGGCTGGAGTGTGGTGGCACAATCATAGCTCACTGCAGCCTTAGACTCCTGGGCTCAAGGGATCCTCCCATCTCAGCCTCTCAGTGTTGGAATTACAAGTGTGAGACACTGCATCCATCCGGCATTTTTTGCTAAACCATTTGAAAGTAAATTATAGATATTATGACACTTCACCTCCATGTTTTAGAATGTATCTCCTGAGATCAAGGATATGCTCCTAAAAACTATGATACTATCACATCCAAGAAATTTAATACTGATATAATTTATCTTTTTTTTCTTTTTTGAGACAGAGTCTTGCTTTACAGCCCAGGCTGGAATACAGTGTTGCAATCTTGGCTTACTGCGACCTCTGCCTCCTGGGTTCAAGCTATTCTCTTGCCTCAGCCTCCCGAGTAGCTCGGATTACAGGCACCCACCACCATACCCAGCTAATTTTTGTATTTTTAGTAGACATGGGGTTTCACCATGTTGGCCAGGCAGGCTGGGCTTGAACTCCTGATCTCAAGTGATCTGCCCACCTTGGCCTCCCAAACTGCTGGCATTACAGGCGTAAGCCACTGTGCCTGGCCATTATTTATCTTATAATCCATATTCAGATATCTGCATTTGCCCCTCAAATGGCTCTTACAGTCTTTTCCCCCCAGTTCAGAGTTCAGTCAAGGATCATGCATGCATTTGAAAGCTATGTCTTGTTACTATCTTTTAATCTGGAAGAGTTCCTCATCTCTTTTGTCCTTTCAGGATATTGACAATTTGGGGATCCAGGTCAGTTGTACTGAATGCCCTGCCATCTGGATCTGCTTTATTGTGTTTGCATGATTTCATTAGGATTAAATTGTTTTAGCTAGAATATTAGGTAATGCTGTGTCTTTCCCATTGCTTTATATTAGAAGAAAATCACGTAAATTTGTCCCATTATTGATGATGCTAAGTTTGATCTGTTGGATAATGTCTTCATTGGAAAGGTACATTTTGGAGTTAATAAGTAATCTGTGGCATTGAAGACTCCGAGACTCTTGTTCCCCACCCACTTTTCAACCAGTAGTGTTTTTGTTTGTTTTTTTTTTTGAGACGAAGTCTCGCTCTGTTGCCCAGGCAAGAGTGCAGTGGTGCAGTCTCTGCTCACTGCAAACTTCTTTCCTCCTCCTGCTCCTTCTTTTCTTCTCTTCCTCCTCCTCCTCTTTATCTTCTTCTCTTGCCTCAGCCTCCCTCCCAAGTAGCTGGGACTACAGGCACAAGCTGCCACACTCGGCAAGTTTTTTTTTTTTGGTTGGTTGGTTGGTTTTGTTTGTTTGTTTTAGTAGACACAGAGTATCACCCTGTTGGCAGGCTTGTCTCAAACTCCCAACCTCAGGTGATCCACCCGCCTCAGCCTCCCAAAGTACTGGGATTACAGGCCTGAGCCACCGCGCCTGGCCCTCGCTCAGTAGTTTTTTCATCCCTGATGATCCCTGCCTGGAGTATTATGCTGGGGGTTGCAAAATGGTAACTTTCTGATTCTATCATTGCCTTCCCTTTTATTAGGTAATATTCCCCCTCAAAAGGAGCTCCCGCCTTTTTTCTGGGGTATCACTATAGACTCCTAAATTACACTTTATGTGTTATAATCTATTAATGTTGTTATTCTATTTTCCCTTGGTTTTATTAGAGTATTTTTTACATAAAATGAAATGCATAGATATTGAGCAATATCTAATCTGATGAATTTTGACATAGGTATATACTTGTGTAACCAATAATTTAACCAATACCCCCAATGGATATAGAACATTTCCATAACTCCAGAAAGTTCTCATGCACTTGTTACTTATTAGCTCCAAAGGAGAAAATGTACCTTTCCACTGTTCTAATTTTTATCATCATAGATTAGTTTTGACTGCTCAGTAACTTCATATAAGTTAAACCATCTAATATGTAGTCTTTTGTGTTGAGCTTATTTCACTCAGGATGATGTTTTCGAGATTCATCAATATTGTTCTGTCCATGGTTCATTCCTTTTTACTACTGGGAAGTGTATGGTCTCAGGGAGTGATAGCCCAGGGCCAGGTACAGTGCCTCACACCTATAATCCCAGCACTTTGGAAAGCTGAGGTGCAAGAATCGCTTGAGGGAGAGAGATACAAGATGGCCGCGTAGCAGCAGCTCAGGATTGTAGCTCCCAGTGAAAGCGCAGAGAGCGAGTGGATGCCGCAATTGCAGACGAATTTTTGATGCCCACAGACTGGGAGATTCCCGGCGAGGGAGCCACACGGGTCGCCAGCGCGACTCTTTTGGCTGGCACGGCGCTTCTCGGTGCGGAGTGTACGGGACTGGATGCCCTTTTAGTCGGGCTCGGCCGGTCTCATCCCCACAAGGAGAACAGCAATTGGAAGTGCTGAGGACTGAGTTTCACAGCAAGCGCAGCTGAACCCGGGAAGGCCCAGCTCTGTGGGGAAGGGGCGCCCCCCGAAGGAAAACTAAGAAACAGAAAAAACTTCACCACCAACAAGCCGGACGTCCACTCAGAGACCCAATCTGAAAGTTGGCAATTACAAAGACGACAGGTGGATAAATCCACAAAAATGGGTCGAAACCAGTGCAAATAGGCTGAGAACACCCAAAATCAGAATGCCTCTCCTCCTACAGGGGATCGCA
>CAUYQU010092260.1:0-35968 GCA_963574635.1 Cheracebus regulus
CTATTCCTTCCTGTCTCCATTGTTAAACACAATTATTGGCATAAAAGACGTTTTTAATATGCATTTTTAGACTGTATTCTAGCCTGGGCAATAAAACAAGAATCCCATTCTCTCTCCCTCTTTCTCTTCCTCTTTCTTTCTATCTTTCATTCTTTTTTTCTTTCTTTTAATGTTTCTTTCTTTCTCCTTTTCTCTCTTTTTCTAAAATCTCTTCCTCTTTCTTTTTCATTGTTTTCTTTCTTTTGTGGTTTCTCCTTTTCTCTCTTTTTCTAAAATCTCTTCCTCTTTCTTTCTCTTTCATTCTTTTTTTCTTTCTAAAAAAAAAAACACACACACACACACAAGAATTAAATCAGCAAAACCAGAATATGGTAAATTTTGCAAGACAAATAACATGATTTCTTCAATAATGAATGGCATGGCGAAAGGTGGGGAGTGGAGTATAATAGATTAAATGAGCCATAAGAATAAAGTATAAGCTGGGCACGGTGGCTCAAGCCTGTAATCCCAGCACTTTGGGAGGCCAAGGCAGGTGGATTACCTGAGGTTGAAAGTTTGAGACCAGCCTGACCGACATGGTGAAATGCTGTCTCTACTAAAAAATACAATTAGCTGGGCATGGTGGCAGGTGCCTGTAATCCCAGCTACTGGGGAGGCTGAGGCAGGAGAATCGCGTGAACCCAGGAGGTGTACGTTTCAGTGAGCTAAGATCATTGCACTCCAGCCTAGGCGACAAGAGCAAAACTCCATCTCCAAAAAAAAAAAAAGAAAGAAAAAAAGAATAAAGTGTATAGTATGCGCTTCTTTGTAGCCTGATTCAAAGCAGCTAAATTTAAATAGGCATTTTTCAGAAAATCGAAAACTTGAACACAGTCTGAGTATTGAATGATATTAGGGCAATACTTTTTTCCCCTATTTTTTAAGAGACCTGGCCTTGCAATGCTGCCCAGGCTGACCTCAAACTCTTGGGCTCAAGCAATTCTCTCATCTCAGCCTTCCATAGCTAGGACTACAGGCGTGGGCCACCACAGACAGCTAATTAAGGACTTACTTTAATTTTGTTAGATGAGATGAGGGAGATGTGGCTATGTTGACAAGAAAGTTCTTTTTTTTTTTTTTTTTTTTTTAGACGAGGTTTCACCATGTTGGTCAGACTGGTCTCAAACTCCTGACCTAAGGTAATCCACCCACCTCAGCCTCCCAAAGTGCTGGGATTATAGGCTGCCGCCACGCCCAGCTGAAAGTTCTTATCTGTTAGCTATAGATACTGAAATATTTACAGATATCATGATATAATATATGAGATTTGTTTTGAATTACTCCTGGGGAAAAGTGTGGATTGGGGGTGGGTATGTAAATAAACTGATAGAGATTGGTAGTAATCCAAGCTAGGTGATGGTACATGAACACTTAATTATGTTATTCTCTTTGCTTTGGGGTGTGCTTGAAAATATCCATAAAACAATATAACAATATCAAATTAAATTAAGGCTGTTAGGGCCAGTCTTGGTGACTGATACCTATAATCCTAGCACTTGAGAGGCCAAGGTGGGTGGATCACTTGAGGTCAGAAGTTTGAGACGAGCCTGGCCAACATGGAGAAACCCCATCTCTACTAAAAATACAAAACATTAGCTGGCCATTGTGGCAGGTGCCTGTAATCCCAGCTACTTGGGAGGCTAAGGCAGGAAAATTGCTTGAACCCAGGAGGCGGAGGTTGCAGTGAGCCAAGATCATGCCACTGCACTCCAGCCTGGGCAAGAAAATGAGACTCCATCTCAAAAAAAAAAAAAAAAAAAAAGATAAAATAAATAAATTAATTAATGCTATTAGTTGTGAATGCTCTATGAAAGATCAGCAAGTGTTAGAAAGGTGTTAGCAACTTATTTGCTCCAAACTAAGACTTCCTCCTTGATATGATCAGAAGCCTTGGAAAAAACTTTATTCTTTCTTTCTTTCTTTCTTTTTAAGACTAGTCAAGTGCAAGTGCAGACCAGGTACAGTGGCTCACCCCTTTAATTCTAGCACTTTGGGAGGCCAAGCCACGAGGATTGCTTGATTCCAGGAGTTCAAGACCAACCTGGGCAACACAGTGAGACCCCGTCTCTGCAAAAAAAAAAAAAAAAAACAAGAAAATTAGCCAAGTGTGGTGGTATGCACCTGTGGTCCCAGCTACTCTGGAGACTATAGTAGGAGAATCCCTTAAGCTCAGGAGTTGGAGGCTGCAGTGAGCCATGTACTGCACTCCAGCCTGGGTGACAGAGCAAGACCTTGTCTAAAAAAAAAGACTAGTCAAGTGCAGTAGTGAGAAGTGTGGAAAGAGTAGAACAAGGAGTTGGATCTGTGACTGTGAAAAGAAAAAGACTTTAAAAGGAAACAATTTGCTTGCTATGTGGATTCAGTTTTATTTAATGCTGAAATAATCTTCACAAAAAAATATGTTAAGCATCCTACCTTGGGAAGCTCTGGTATTGTAAAGTAAACCCAGGGCTGGGGGAGGGGAGACCTGGAATTTAATTCTCACTCAGTTATAATCTCGCTAGAAGTCACCTTGCCTTGGTTCCTTCTTCTGTAAAGTGGGAGAAGTCAGACTAAAAGATCTCTAGGTCCCCCCTCTCAATCTGTGATTCAGTAAATAATAAATAAGTGTTTGACTCATTCAGTTATCCAACAATCGTTTATGGAACACCTACCATTTACTGCTCTGGGTGCTGGGATGCAGCTGGACATGCTCCCTGCCTGCACAGAGCTTATGGTCTAGCTATAAATGTACCATTTCCATTTCCAAGAGAATGTTAGCTATTCAAAATAATAGATATTGGCCTCATGGCACATTTTGGAAAAAAATGTGGAGCTGTTTTCTTCCAGATCTCGTGCCTATTTAAATATCCTGACTCTTGCTCCCCAGGCCATCTGCGTTTTAGAACAGCTGGGAGAACAGCTGTTGCCTCCCTGGGACCAGAGAAGGCAATGCATGACCTGTCCAGGCTGCAGGCCATTCTTATCCCTGAAGCCAGGGGTGGAGTCACTTGAGCCACACACAGGCCCTGAGCCTGGAAGGAGAGATCCTGCAGAGGGAAACCCAGCTGCTGTTACTGAAGGAGGGATCAGTGAATGCCAAGGCACAAAGGACACCAGCCTACTACCTTTCTTATCTCACTGCAAGTGCGGACTAAACATCCCAAACTTCCTCATTTCCTTTGATGAGGGATAACATTAAAAATCCAAATATAGGCCAGGCATGGTGGCTCACGCCTGTAATCCTAGCACTTTGGGAAGCCGAGGTGGGTGGATCACCTGAGGTCAGGAGTTCAAGACCAGCCTGGCCATCATGGTGAAACCCCATCTTTAAATTTAAAAAAATTAAAAAATTAAAAAAAGAATTCAAATATACTTTTTAATTCATCCCATCAACAGGAATGAGTTCAAAGAACAAATGGTTTTGGCCGGGCGTGGTGGCTCACGCCTGTAATCCAATCACTTTGGAGGCCAAGGCAGGCAGATCACCTGAGGTCGGGAGTTCAAGACCAGCCTGACCAACATGGTGAGACTCCCTCTAAAAAAAAAAAAAAAAAAAAAAAAGAACAAATGGTTTTCACTTCTCTATCCCAGTTTTCTCCTTAGAATGGGCACAATGGTGCCTATACTTAAATAATAGTGAGAAGATTCAGGAAAAGATATGCCTGTAAAATGTTTAGCAATGCCTGACACATAAAAAAGCCTCAATAAATAGCAGTGATGTTATTACCTCTTGTCCACTCAACCCAATTAAGCAACTTCCTGGCTTGCCCAGCCATCCTGGAGTGTGACCTTCCTATTGATTCTCTGTGGCTCCTGCTTTTATCCTCCCTATAGAACCCAGTAAACCCAACCCTGGCCCTGGTCATTTAGCTTATGGCCTCTGAGTCATTCTCTGGGTTGAAAAGCCCATGCTTGGGGCTTGCTTGGGGCTCCCAATAAACCAATTAAATTCTTGTTTATGAATATTCTTTGGATTATTAATGACCATTAAACAAACAAACAAACAAAAACACACGGCCAACGTGCTAGAATGGATCTAACCTATAGTTTTTCTTGAAGACTTTCCCAAATTCCCTTGGCAGACACCCAGTTCTTTTCTCCATTAATGCTAACCATAGGGCATACTTACCTGCCTTGTTTTAACCTGCCCTAGTTCTCCTAATCTCATCTAGAACAAATTATTTAATCTTTGGTTTTAAAGAGGCACTCCCTAAACCTCCCTAATATTTCTAAATCTTTTAAAATTCAATATTCAGTGGTTTCCCATTCCCCATGTGGTCAAAGCCAGAATTCTCAGCTCACGTCCAAGACCCTCCAACATCTGACCTCAACTTCTGCCATGATCTGCCCTTGATTCTCACTTTAGAGATTATTCTCTATAAAAGCACATAGCCACCTTGGTTTTTTTCAAACCCTTGTTGGGCTTTAGACAAGTTTTTTTCCTCTCTGTATAATTTGATAGAAATTTCAGGCGTCTCCAGGAATCAGGCAGATGATAATGATCTGGGAGTTAAGAATACATTATTTTAGGTGGATAGTGAGGGTATGGAAATCCTCCCCTCATCCATTTAATGAAAGGCAACCCCCAAATCATTTTCTTTTCTAAAAAAGAGCAGCCTATAAAATCTGGCTGCAGACATACGAAGGCAAGCTAGAAGCTTGCACCAGTGAATGCCAGCAGTTGTGCCAGCAGGAAAGGGGCTACCTGGGGACTAGGAGTGTTCAAAATGACAGCTCCATCTTTGCTTTTCCTTGCCAACCACGTGTGCAGTAAGGAGCAGACAACATAGCACCACCAAGTTGAAAGTTCATTTGCATAAGAAGCAAGATCAGGTGGGGTGTACAGCTTCCTGGTGCTATGCAAACATCACACCTGGTCCAAACCATCTATGGGCCGTATGTAAATCAGACACTGCCTTCTCAAGCCAGTGTATAAAATCTGGTGCATTCCTAGCAGCTAAAGACCCACTGGGGTGCCCCTCTCTTTCACAGGAGAGAGAACTATTCTCCTTTCTCTTACTTTTGCCTATTAAATCGCAGCTCCTAACCCCACTTCTTGTGTCCATATACTCAATTTCCTTGGCGAGAGACGATGAACCTCAGGTATTTACTCCAAACGACACCACTTCATTAAGATGTGGTGATGTAGCCCAGTTTAACACAAGAGGGTGGGGAAGATAGATACCAGAGACTGGGAAGAACGGGGATGGTAGTGGGGGGGTGAGGGAAAAATAGAGGTTGGTTCTGGGTCCAAACAGAGTTAGATGGAAGAGATAAGTTATAATGTTTGATAGCAGACTAGGATGACTATATTTAGTAACAATATTACGTATGTTTTGAAGAAACTAGAAGAAAGGATTTGAAATAATACCAACACATAAAAATGATAAACACACAAGGTAATGAGACGCCGACTACACTGAGTTGATCATTACACATTCTTTGCATGTAACAAACATTCACATGTACCTTGCAAATATAGAAATTATTATATATCAATAAGAGGGGAAGAAAAATAAAGGATAGGGTGGAACCTGTGGTAAATTAAAGAGTAGCAGCCCTGTCTAAAGACTTTAAAATTCAAAATGTTTAACAATAAAGTGATGTCCAAATAAAACACATCTATTAGTTTGGGACCTGAAGAAGATCACAGCTATCAAACTCTTTAATAACAGTTCCATAATTCCAAATGAAATTATACACAGAATTCCAATTTTAAAAGTAGTCATATTTTATAAATTTACATTTATTTTGTTATGTTTATATACTTTCTAAAATATTACTCTATGTGTTTTAAAATTTACTTAAAATGTATGTAAGTGTATATATGTTTATATTGTTATCCAAAAGACCACCAGGATAGCAAAATCGTAGAAAGGAGAGGTTTTTTTTAAATTTTTAATCTTTGTGGGTACATAGGTAGGTATATATTTATGGGTTACATGAAATATTTTGATACAGGTATACAATACATAGTAATCACATCAGGGTACCTGGGGTATCCATCACACTACAGATTTATCCTTTGTGTTACAAACAATCCAATTATACCCTTTTAGCCATTTTCAAATGCACGGTTAAATTATTTTTCACCGTAGTCACCCTGTTGTGCTAGCAGATATTAGGTTTTATTCATTCTTCCCCAGTTTTTTTTTTTTGAAACCCATTAACCATCACCACTTCCCCCCAGTTCCCTCATTACCCTTCCCAGCTTCTGGTAACCATCCTTCTCTTTGTATCCCAATGCGTTCAATTGTTTTAATTTTTGGCTCCCACAAATAAGTGACAACATGCAAAGTTTGTCTTGTGCCTCGCTTAGTTCACGTAACATGATGACCTTCAGTTCTACCTGTGTTGCTGCAAATGACAGGATCTCATTCTTGTTATAGATGAATAGTACTCCATTGTGTATATGTACCACATTTTTAAGAAATCCATTTGTCTGTTGATGGACACTTAGGTTGCTTCCAAATCTTGGCTATTGTGAATAATGTTGCAGTAAACATGGGAGTGCAGATATCTCTTCGATATACTAATGTCCTTTCTTTTGGGTATATGCCCAGGAGTAGAATTGCTTGATCTTAGGGTAACTCTAGTATTCGTTTTTTGAGGAGCCTCTAAACTGTTCTTCATAGTGGTTGTACCATATGAGGGTTCCCTTTTCTCTGCGTCCTCACCAGCATTTGTTATTGTCTGTCTTTTGGATGAAAATCATTTTAACTGAGGTGAAATGATAGCTCATTGTAATTTTGATTTGCATTTCTTTGACGTGCAGTGATATTGAGTACCTTTTCACGCACCTCTTTGCCATTTGTATGTCATCTTTTGAGAAATGTCTATTTAGATCTTTTGCAAATTTTTAAATCAGATTGTTTGACTTTTTTCCTATAGAGTTGTTTGAGCTCCTTATATATTCTGGTTATGAATGCCTTGTCAGATGGGCAGTTTGCAAGTATGTTATTCCATTCCCTGGGTTTCTGCTTCACGCTGTTGATTGTTTTCCTTGCTGTGCAGAAGTGTTTTCATTTTGATGCTATCCCGTTTGCCCATTTTTGCTTTGGTTGCCTGTGCTTGTGGAGTATTAACTCAAGAAATCTTTGCCTACTCCAATGTCCTGGAGAGTTTCTTCAATGTTTCCTTGTAGTAGCTTCATAGTTTGAGGTCTTAAATTTAAGTGTTTAATCTATTTTGATTTGACTTTTGTATAATATGGGAGATAGAGGTCTGGTTTCATTTTCCTGCATATGGACATCCGGTTTTCCCAGTGCCATTTATTGAAGAGCCTGTTCTTTCCCCAGTGTATGTTTTTGGTACCTTTGTTGAAAATGAATTTACTATAGATGTATGGATTTAATTCTGGATTCTCCATTTTGTTCTATTGGTCTCTGTGTCTGTTTTGATGCCATTACTATGCCATTTTGATAACTATAGCTTTATAGTATAATTTAAAGTCAGTTTGAAGTATAGTATAGAGCTATAATCATACTATAATTATACTGTAGATCTCCAGTTTTGTTCTTTTTCTTAGGATAGCTTTGACTATCCTGGGTCTTTTGTAGTTCCATATAAATTTTAGAACTTTTTTTTTCTATTTCTGTAAAGAATGTCATTGATATTTTGATAGAAATTGCATTAAGTCTCTAGATTGCTTTGCATAATATGGATGTCTTAACAGTATTGATTCTCCTAATCCACAAACATGGAATATCTTTCTTTTTTTTTTTTTTTTTTGGTGTTCTCTTTAATTTCTTGCATCAGTGTTTTATGGTTTTTATTGTAGTGATTTTTGACTTTATTGGTTAAATTAATTCCTAGGTATTTCATTTACTTGTAGCTACTGTAAATGGGATTACTTTCTTGATTTAATTTTCAGGTTATTCACTGTTGGCATATAGAAATGCTGCTGATTTTTGTATGTTGATTTGTGTCCTGCAACTTTATTGAATTTATCAGTTTTTTTTTTTCTTTTTCTTTTTTTTTTTTAAATTAAGACGGGGTTTCACCATGTTGGTCAGGCTGGTCTTGAACTCCGACCTTAGGTGATCCGCCCGCCTTGGCCTCCAAAGTGCTTGGATTACAGGCGTGAGCCACCACGCCCGGCCTTTTTTTATCAGTTTTAATAGTTTTTTTTGTGGAGTCTTTATGTTTTTCCAAATACAAGATCGTATCATCTCCAAACAAGGATAATTTAACTTCTTCCTTTCCAGTTTGGATACCCTTTCTTTCTTTTGCCTGATTGCTCTAGCTAGGACTTCCAGCATTATGTTGAATAATAATGGTGACAGTGGGTATTCTCATTATGTTCCAAATCCTACAGAAAAGGCTTTCAGTTTTTCCCCATTCAGTATGATACTAGTTGTGGGTATGTCATATATGACTTTTGTTATTTTGAGGTTTGTTCCTTCTATACCCAGTTTTTTTAGGGTGTTTATCATGAAGAGATGTTGAAATTTATAAAATGATTATATTGCTTTTGTCCTTCATTTTGTTGATATGATATATCACGTTGATTGATTTGCATATGTTGAACCATCCTTGCCTCCCTGGGATAAATCTCACTTGGTCATAATGAATGATCTTTTTAACGTGTTGTTGAATTCAGTTTGCGAGTATTTTGTTGAATTCAGTTTGCTAGTATTTTGTTGAGGATTTTTGCATTAATATTCATCAGGAATATTTGGCTGTGCTTTTCTTCTTTGGTATGTCTTTGTCTGGTTTTGCTATCAGGATCATACTGGCCTCAGAATGAGTTTGGAAGTATTCCCTCCTCCTCTAATTTTTGGAATAGTTTGATTAGGATTGTTATTAGTTCTTTAAATGCTTGGTAGAATTTAGCAGTGAAGTCTTCAGGTCTTGGGCTTTTCTTTGTTGGAAGACTTTTTATTATGGCTTCGATCTCGTTACTGTTATTGGTTTATTCAGGTTTTGAATTTCTTCATGGTTCAATCTTGGCAAGTTGTATGTGTCTATAAATTTATCCATTTCTTCTGGATTTTCCAATTTATTAGTGTATAATTGCTCATAATAACCACTAATGATCCTCTGAATTTCTGCAGTAATAGTTGTAATGTATCCTTTTTCATCTTTGATTTTATTTATTTGGGCCTTTTCTCCTGTTTGTTTATCTTTCCAAAAAGCCAACTTTTGGCCAGGTGTAGTGGCTCATGCCTGTAATCCAAGCACTTTGGAAGACAAGGCAGGTGGATCACCTGAGGTCGGGAGTTCAAGATCACCCTGACCAATATGGTGAAACCCCATCTTTTTTTAAAAAAGATAAATAAAATTAAAAAGAAAAAAAGGCCAACTTTTGGTTTTGTTGATGGTTTGTATTGTTTTCTTCATTTCAATTTTATTTATTTTTGTTCTGATCTTTATTCTTTCCTTTTTTTTTTTTTGAGACAGAGTTTCACTCTGTCACCCAGACTGGGGTGCAATGGTGTGATCTCTGCTCACTGCAACCAGGTTCAAGTGATTCTTCTGCCTCAGCCTCTTGAGTAGCTGGGATTACAGGTATACGCTACCATATCTGGCTAATTTTTGTATTTTTCAGTAGAGATGGGGTTTCACTGTGTTAGCCAGTCTGGTCTCAACTCCTAGCCTCAAGTGATCCTCTCACCTTGGCCTCCCAACATGCTGAGATTACAGGTGTGAGCCAGTGCAACTAGCCAAAACATACGATTTTATAGATTTTATAGATTTTTAAAAACCAGTCAATAAGAAAAATGAATTCATGATCACAAAAACTTGAATTGAAACCAGAGTTTGGATGACAATTATAGCTCGATTCAGCCTCAGCAGCCAATTTATTGTACAACAATTATTTTATTAGATGATACTGAGAAAATCAACTTACAGATATGCAGTGGTAAATGGTCACTGTTTAAAAATTGCTCACCTGCCAGGTGCGGTGGTACGTGCCTGTAGTCCCAGCCACTCAGGTGGCTGAGGCTGGAGGATCTCTTGAGTCCAGGAGTTCTGGGCTGTAGTGTGCTATGCCAATTGGGTGTCCACACTAAGTTCGGCATCAATATGGTGACCGCCCGGGAGTGGGGGGACCACCAAGTTGCCTAAGGAGGGGTGAACTGGCCCAGGTCGGAAACAGAGCAGGTTAAAACTCCCGTGCTGATCAGCAGTGGGATCGCTCCTGTGAATATTCTGCTGACAGAGTGCAACTGAGATCTCAGGTTGGAGTTTGAGTAGCCATTTGGAACATGAGGTTTAAACTCCGTGTTGAATATGGAAGAGCCACAAAATAGAATCAGTCTAGGTCCTTATAAACCTGAACCACAATCCCAGCCCTTGATTATTTGCATCCAATTTTTGTGTGAGGGCAAAACAAATTTCTATATTGTTGAAGACATTGCTATTTTATTTTCTGTCACTTACAGCTCAACCTGACTGATAGAAAAGCAAAACTGATGAAGCCTTCAGATACTTTTTTTTTTCAGGGTCTCACTCTGTTGCCCAGGCTGAAGTGCAGTGGTGATCATAGTTCATTGCAGCCTTGAACTCCTGGGCTTAAGCGATCCTCTTGCCTCAGCCTCCAGAGTAGCTAGGACTACAGGCTTGTGCTACCCACCTACTTTTTTTCCCTTTTTTGTGGAGACAGGCTCTCACTATGTTGATCAGACTGGTCTTGAACTTCTGGCATGAAGAAATCCTCCCACCTTGGCCTCCCAAAGTGCTGGGATTACAGGCATGATCCATCTCATCTAGCCAAATAAGTTAAAATTTGATACATAACATTTATAAGTGTGTCTATTGCTTCTTATTTAAGATTTCCAAGCAAACCTTGTATCTAAAATGGCAGTTCTTAAACTTTTGGTCTCAGGGCCCCTTTATTTCCTTAAAAAGTATTATTAATTCCAATAAACTTTTATTTAGTAGATTTTATTTGTCAATATTTATTGAATTGGCAATTAAATAGAGAATAAGGCTGGGTGCGGTGGCTCACGTCTGTAACCCCAGCACTCTAGGAGGCTGAGGTGGGAAGATCATGAGGTCAGGAGATCGAGACCATCCTGGTCAACATGGTGAAACCCTGTCTCTACTAAAAATACATAAATTAGCTAGGCATGGTGACACATGCCCGTAATCCCAGCTACTCAGGAGGCTGAGGCAGGAGAATTGCTTGAACCAGGGAGTTGGAGGTTGCAGTGAGCCAAGATCACACCACTGCACTCCAGCCTGGTGACAGAGAAAGACTCTGAAGACTCCGTCTCAAAAAAAAAAAAAAAAAAAAAGAGAGAGAATAAAAGAGAAGCTTTATTCCAAGGGGTACACAAAAATAAGTTAACCTGATAGCACAAAGGTGACAGACTAGTTGACCTAAGGACATTTGAGACTGGAGTGCAGTGGCATGCTCTCGTTTCACTGCAACGTATACCTCTTGGGTTCAAGCGATTCTCCTGCCTCAGCCTCCCAAGTAACTGGGATTACAGGAGTGCACCACCACACCCGGCTAATTTTTTGTATTTTTTAGTAGAGATGGGGTTTCACCATGTTGGCCAGGCTGGTCTCGAACTCCTGACCTCAGGTGATCCGCCTGCTTTGGCCTCCCAAAATGCTGGGATAACAGGTGTGAGCCACCATGCCCAGCTGACCTAAGGACTTTTTACAACCTAAGAATGCAGAAGTTCATATCTCATTAATCATCAGAACAAGGAAATAACATGTTATTTACTTTTAGTAATATGAAAATGGTTTAGGCCTACGAGACCCTTAAAGGGACCCCAGACTGCACTTGGGAACTGCTGATCTAAAACATGGATTTTGGCTAGGCACAGTGGCTCACGTTGGTAATCCCAGCACTTAGGGAGCCCGGGGCGGGCAGATCACTTGAGGTCTGGAGTTCAAGACCAGCCTGTCCAACACAATGAAACCTCCTCTCTGCTAAAAATGCAAAAATTAGCTGGGTGTGGTGGTGTGCACCTGTAGTCCCAGTTACTTGGGAAGCTAAGGCAGGAGAATCACTTGAACATGGGAGTTGGAGGTTGCAGTGAGCCAAGATTGCACTTCATTCCAGCCTGGGCAACAGAGTGAGCTTCATCTCAAAACAAGGAGTGGGTGGGGTGTGGGGTGGTTTACGCTTGTAATCACAGCACTTTGGGAGGCTAAGGCGGGCAGATCACCTGAGGTCAGGTGTTCAAAACCACCCTGGCCAACATGATGATACCCCGTCTCCACTAAAAATACAAAAATAATTAGGCAGACATGGTGGTGGGGACCTGTTATCCCAATACTCAGGAGGCTGAGGCAGGAAAATCGCTGGAACCCAGGAGGTAGAGGTTGCAGTGGGCCAAGATCTTGCCATTGCACTCCAGCCTGGGCGACAAGAGCAAAACTCCATCTCAAAAAACAAAAAACAAAAACAAAACATGATTTTAATCAAATGTTTAGGGAAGTTCTGACACACTTTCAGTGATTTGAAAGTCTCTTAATAGGATGATGTCTAAGATTCTGCAGTAGAAGTTCATTTATGATTTCCTGGGTTTGATTTGGGGCCACCAGCATCCATTTCCCTTTCTTGGGAGCTATGCCTTGATTTTCCTCTTGGCTGATACCCTCTCCTACATGCTTAGCCCCACTTAGAAAAAGGGCATGTGACTAGGCTAAGCCATGCCATTCCCCAGTGCCATAGTAACTCTTTCAGGGATGGTTGTGAGATGGGATATAGGACTGCAACAGAGAATCTGGCCTTCTCCTGGGCTTGACTAGGAGTGCATGTGAGATCCCGAGTGGCAGGAGCCTCCCCAAGGCCACAGAGGGAGCCTGCATAAACATGAAGTCAACAGGAAAGACAGTAGAGTAGAGAGAGAGAGAGACAGACAGACAGAGAGAAACGAGACAGCAGACAAACAGAGAAAGAGAGAAACAGAGAAACAGAGTCAGATAGAAAAGGGCAGACAGACAGAGAGAAAGGACACTAAGAGAGACAAAGAGAAAGAAAGAAAAAGCCAGAAACAGAGACACAGAGGATACTCATCTTGGAACATGGGTCCAAGCCCCTAAACTAGCCTGGGGCAGACACTGTTATTTGTCTGCTCAACATCCCTTCTCCTCTTCTGCCTAATCAACAGACTCTCAATTCTGATTGGGAGCTCTGTGTCCAGCTCAAAATACTCATCTTTTTGACTCCTTTGCAGTGCAGAGAGGCCACAGGACGTGCTTCTCACCAATGAACTTATAAGCAGAAATCAGTGCATGGAGCTTCTGGGGAAGCTTGTGAAAGAGGGAGACTTTGCCCTTTGTCCCTCTTCTTCCTTCTTGGATGGCATATGCAATACGAAGTGGAGCCCCAGGAGAATGGAATCCACAAGGAAAGGCTGACAGAAGGAACTGCAGCCTGATGGTGGAACCCAGCACCATCCTCACGTGGCCAGATTGCTTGCAAAGTGAGGTAATAGCTGCTGGAATCAGGTGTCAGCAGAGTATACTCCTATGTGATATACTGTCCTGTTCCTGGAATTCTCCTTTCTATGAGCCAATAAATCCCCTTTTTGCTTATACTGGCTTGGGTTGAGTTTTCTGTTACTTTCGACAGAAGAAATCCATTTCTGACTCGGAGGAGACATCGTGTTTACTCAACAGGTAAATGACATCTCACATCTATGAGATAAGGTGAACAATAATTGTCCCTTTAAGAGAAAGAAGATGATATTCCTTACGTGTGTGGCTAAGGGGGAATTTCAAAGCAGGAGGTAGAGAGAGGAAAGACATGTGACGGGGTGAAGAAGAGCCTTACAGGGAGCAGAAAGTTTCTTCTGGCTTCAGAAGGGAGCTGAAGCAGTGTCTGGGGCTGCTGTCTGGGTCATAAAAATAATTTCGATGACTCTATAGCCAAGCTATGTAGGGGAAGCTCCTCCAACTTTCAGCAAACTGTAGTTGGCCCTTACTCTTCTGAGGCATGTGAAGAACTACATTCTTCTGGGGGCTGGGCCTCTTCAAGACTTTTTCTCTTTCCTGGAGAGGGCCAGGGAGGCAAGTGGGGGAAAGATTAAGGATCAATGTGAGCATGAGCAAACTCTGGAGTTAGTAAGATCTAAGAGGTTTTTTGTTTGTTTGTTTTTTGAGACAGAGTCTTGCTCTATCACCCAGGCTGGAATGCAGAGGCACCCTCATAGCTCACTATAAATGAACTCCTAGGCTTAAGTGATCCACTCGTCTCAGCCTCCTAAGAAGATGGGACTACAGGCACATGTCACCATGCTCAGCTAATTTAAAAAATTTTTTAAAGGGACAGAGTCTCACTATATTGCCAGGGTTGGTTTTGAACTCCTGGGCACAAGCCATCCTCCTGCCTTGGCCTCCCAATGTGCTGGGATTACAGGCATGAACCATAGTGTCTGGTCAAAATGGAGTTTTTTGTTTTGTTTTGTTTCATTTTGTTTTTGAGACAGGGGTTTTGTTCTGTTGCCCAGGCTGGAGTGCAGTGGCATGAACAGGGTCATTGCAGCCTCAACCTTTTGGAGTCAAGTGATTCTTCCACCTCAGCTCCCCAGCCCGAGTAGCTGGGACTATAGGTGTGCACCACCATGCCAACTAACTTAATTTTTTAAATAGAGCCTGTTGTCTAGGCTGGTCTCTAACTCCTGGGCTCAAATAATCCTCCTGCCTTAGCCTCCCAAAGTGCTAGGATTACAGGCATGAACCACCACACCCAGCCTGAAATGGAGCTTTCTATGAATTATTAATTAGATTCCTTTTAATACTCTTAGAGATATAAAAAAATGAAGATTGTAGAGCTTTTATTTATTTATTTATTTATTTATTTATTTATTTATTTTTCTGAGATGGAGTCTTGCCCCGTCACGCAGGTTGGAGTGCAATAGCGCGATCTCGGCTCACTGCAACCTCCGCCTCGTGGGTTCAAGCAATTCTCCTGCCTCAGCCTGTCGAGTAACTGGGATTACAGGCACGCCACCATGCCCAGCTAATTTTTTGTATTTTTAGTGGAGATGGGGTTTCACCATGCTGGCCAGGCTGGTCTTGAACTCCTGACCTCATGATCCACCTACCTCGTCTTCCCAAAGTGCTGGGATTACAGGCATGAGCCACTGTGCCCGGCCAATTGTAGAGCTTTTAAATGATTTGTAACTGCAACACTTGTTTTCTTCAGTGTGGCTCTGCACAGACTGGGCCGTGTGAATCTTTGGGATTTCCCAGGGTCATGTTCTTTACAGAGGCAGGAGGTCAGCCCTACTGGTTCCCTCACACTATTCCAACTTCCCTGCCCTCTAAACAGGCTGCACAGCATCCTCCAGCCCCAACTATCCTCTCAGAAGAGTTGTTGGAATAAGGACAAAAACAACATCCTCTGTCTCTAGGTCCTTCTGGAACGTCCTCTAAGATACAAAGTCTCCTCTCAGGTCCATTAGCTCATCCCATCCTCCCTCTACCTCTGGCTGGATTAAAAGCCTTCTGTACTGGAGGATAAGGAGAAGCCTGAAAAGCCAACCAGCTGGACCACTAGAGTTGCTCCAGTGATTCTCCAAAGTGCCTCCATCCTGAGACTTTCCTGTTGTCCATGAGGCCCAATGGATGGTTTCCCCAGCCCCCTTCCTAGGAAAAGTAAGTGATAGCAGGCAGGAAGGCCCTGCTGCTGCAATGCCACTGTGTGCACAACCTAGAAAGCTGTGGCAAAGGGAGACTTGTTGCAGGTTGCTCGGGCAGCTCCCAGAGATGACACTGCCTTTCGGGGAAGTTGTGTCTCAGGTAGTGACTATCTGGGGCTGGTGCTATGCCAGTGGTAAAAAGAATTTGCCAAGACAGTTGTAGGTAAGCAAAGCAGATTTGTTAGCAGAAGTATGAAAGTACATTGCAAGGGTGCAACGAGAAAGTCAGCAAGAGAGGAGTTGACTGCAAGGAGACAAAGGCTTGCTGGCGAGTTTTTAGGATGGTGCTTGTGCTGTGTGCTGAAGAGTGCTTTGTACAGTACTGATAACACCAAGGTTGCAGTGAACTAATGCATATTTTTCTACCAGCAGTGAGCTAATGCACATTTTTCTACCAGCCAAGGTGTCTGGTGATAGTTGAACACAGGAAGATTGTGAGTTATTTACACAGGAGGGTTATATGTCCTGGACTATGAAGAAAGGCAGACATATAGCTTATCCGCTTTTTCTTTTTTCTTTCCCCTGCTCCCATCAGCCTGACTCCTTTTCCCTACTTAGGACTCCACAGGTTGTGGTCCCCACTACCTAGGGTTATAATCTTTGCAGGTTTTAAAGTTGCATCTGATCAGTTTGCAGTGTTCATGAATTGCTGCACAAAGAAAGATAGATGCTCCTGGAAAACACCAACGTGTCCCACCCCCATCATCTGAAGGACGAGCTTTTGCACTAGCAGAAAGTTTGTTTCTACACTTATATGCATATTATTCCCTATGCCAAGGTGTTGAATTAGACATCAAGAGGGTGAAGGAGCACAGAATTGGAACAAAGGGTGATCTGAAGGGATGTGACATCTAAGTGGTGTGATGAAGTGTCCCTGCTCCCACAGTAAAGTCTATCCTCACACAGTGGGAGGCATTAGTTCTTAGCAAAGAAGCTAAAGTGCAGCCTCTGCAGTGCATTGTCTACACTCAAATTCTGATCCATTTTGAGTAACAATGTGGCCCTGGGCAAGCTACCTTTCTAGGTTGCAGTTTCATCTGTAAAATGACAAGAAAGCAAGCATCGGCACAAGTTAGTACTAGGCCCAGTCCTGCTATAAGTTGCTGGTCACATCAAGTAAATCTCTCAGCCTCTCTGGATCCATGCTTCCTCCTCTGAAAATCAAAAAGGGTTGAATCAAGGGTAGGCACTTCTACTATAACAATCTCTGAAACTCTGGAGAGAAAGTCTGAGCCATTCCCAACTAAGAAGCTGTTGCTGCTTGGATGTCTGAGTTTTCAATGCCTCAGTAAACTATACCACCTCTGGGGAACTCCCAGCCCAAGATGCAAGACTGCTGGATGACAGAGCGCTTTTCATGATACTTGGCTAGGGCTGTGCTAACTTACACAATGACCACAGTTCTCAGTCCTGAAGGCAACAAGAACACCCCTGCCAGTCTCCAGAGAGAAAACCCTCTGTAAGCTTATATATGGGGGCAGGACTTCCACAGAATTCTGGAATGTCAAAGCTGGAAAAGCTCTTAGGGAGTTTCTGGTTCAGCTTTTTAAAAGTCACATTCTGTACTTCTGCAGTTCCACAAACTATTAACATTCATTTTATTTTGTATACCAGAAACTGCATTTAAAATTGTGGCTGAACAACAACAAAGACACCTAAATCAGTGATCTGTCAAATGTGAACAATCAGAGACCAAAATTCATTAATACACTGTGGCAGATTCTGCTAGTGGTCCCCTTTTCCTTTGTTGTAGAAACTACACTTGAATAAGGCCATGGTGCCCTGATTCAACTTCATCTCCCAGCCTTCCTTGCACATAGGTAAGGCAGTGCAATTAAGCTTTAGTCAATGGGATGTCAGCAAAGGTTGTGAGTGTGGCTTCTGGGAGTTTTCTTCAAGTGAATGAGAATGCTCTTCTCATTCCTCTTCTAGCTAGCTCTAATGTGGACATGATGGCAGAACTCAATCAGTCATCTTGGACTTTAAATTGACAAGAGAGAAGGAGGCTTGGTCCTGATAATCCCTGAGTTACCTTACTGAGTCACTTTCTTATAGTGAGTGCACTGGACTGCTCACCTCCAGATTTAATTTACATAAAAGAGACATACAATTCTGTCTTATTGAGGCCACTTCTGTTTGGGGTTTTCTGCCTTTTGCAGCTAAATGTAATTGACATATTTGTGTCCTCATTGATTGACGGTATAATGCATTAGTAATATAATATAAATATAAAAAGAGCTTACCAAATAACCCTAAGGAAAACCACTCAGGTCAAAAAATAACAGTTTGCAGCCACCCTAGAAGCCCTCTGTGTGCTGTGTCCCAATCACAACCACCTCCTTGCCCAAAAGCAACCTCTGTCCCAACTTGTACAGTAAACATATCCTGTTATACAGTAATGACATAACATTTCCTTAAAAAAACATTTTGGCCAAAGACTGCTTTTTTCTGTTTTATTTGAGATGCTGCTTCAGACTTTGCTTGGAGAAGGAGGCGGGGGGAAAATAAATAAATAAAAATTTTTTAAAAAAAGACTTTGCTTGACAGAAGGCTTCTTCTAATAAAAAAGTTGGCCAATAACTGAAATAGTCTGACCCCTCATTTGATAGAGGAAGAACATGAAGTCAGAGACGGGAAAGAACTTTCTTGTTTTACAACTGACAAATAAAAATTGTACATATTTATGGTGTACAACATGATGTTTTGATGTATGTATATATGCAAAAGGACTTTCTAATGTCAACTAGCAAATTAGAGGTAGAGTGGACTAGAACTCATGTTCTCCCTGACTTTTTAACATTTCATTTTCCAATCTGTTTCAGGGGAAGCAATCCTAGATACAACGTACCAGCCATGTGCAATGACTCAAGGATGGAAAGGCTTGCAAATCAAGTCTCTAGTATAGGACATTCTATCTTCAACAAACACAAAATCTGCCTCTTTCCACCCAAATCTCAAGGGAAAGATGCTACCAAGGACGCTGACAATGGTTCTTCCCAGATGGCTTTGCATTTTAACACAAAGAAACACGTCAGCAAAAGTGGGGTCAGATACAGAGTGACACAGTGGGGATGCCGATCGGATGATTGGATGAAGTGATCTTCTTAGGCTGCCTCAGAACCCAGCACCAGGGCACCTCCCCCATAGGTAACTGTGTGTACTGAGCCTGACACACAGAGGGCCTTGGAGATCACTGTGGCTAAGGGTGATGCTGAGTCTCTGGAGCTCAGAGGTATGAAATGCAGAGACGCAGGCAAGCCCCAGCTCTCATGGCCATCTTCGCCAGACTGTTCTGACCAGCATGCGGCTGCTCCTAACTCAATTTCTGGAGAATCCTTCATTTATGAAAGCCAATTATTTATTTTTAAGATGGAGTCTCGCTCTGTCACCCAGGCTGGAGTACAGTGGTGCAATTTCGGCTCACTGCAACCTCCACCTCCCAGGTTTAAGCGATTCTCCTGCTCATCCTCCTGAGTAGCTGGGATTACAGGCAGGCACCACCATGACTGGCCAATTTTTTTGTATTTTTAGTAGAGACAGAGTTTGGCCATATTGGCCAGGCTGATCTCAAACTCTGATCTTGTGATCCGCCCACCTCGGCCTCCCAAAGTCCTGGGATTACAGGCGTGAGCCACTGCGCTTGGCTAAAAGTCAATTATTTTATATTATGACAGATGCCCGTCATGCTTCTGTGTAGGAGATGGCAGTGTCCAAGATAACTCATTGGCCAGATTCCACAGCCTTCTTTATCTCAGATTCTTGGAAGTTTCTGGGTCAGGCCTATTGGCTTCTGCCTTTCCCTATAGGTTAGAATTGGCAGACAACATTAGCAAAGATGTGACTATGTGTTCTGTCGGGGAGAAAAAGGGGTTCCAAGGACTAAAAGTTTGGGAAACGGGTGCATACTTTATCTCCTTTATGAAAAGTGTCAAGTACAGTATTAGTATGTTGAAGGATCTGAAAGTCTCTACAGTAAATAATTTTGCTTGATTTTGATGGGCCTGGCATTTTTCAAGCTTTTTTTGGCTTTGGGACCTCATGTTTCACTAACAGCATTCTGCACATAACAGTCTGGCAAATGATACTGTCACCTCTTTGATGGATAAAGTATGTATTAATATACATAGGATAGACAACATGGCTAGAAAATCACCTTTCTGGCCCAGGTAGCCAGCCCTTTGGAAAAGTACTGAATTATCTCCGACTCTATAAAAATCCACTTCTAATAGCCCCAAGAAGCCACTGCAGAGCTGATCTAAGCCAGTCTGAGGTGGGTTCCCCAGGGAGAGCTGGCTGGGCCCCACAGCCTGGCACCAGACTTATTGTACCAAGATCCCTGGCCAGCCGGCAGCCACCCAGTGTGTGTCTTGACTTGTTTTTCCTTCCTTTCCCTCCTCCTTTTAGAACACAGCTGAATGGTTCCAGTCTCTCAGTCTTGCTCCCAGCCAACACTGGACCTCTCAAAGTCTGGCCAACTCCTCTTCCAGCGCCTTGATAAACAACCCCCTCCACGCTGGGAACCACAGCAGTGGGCTGTTTTTCTCCCTCATGCACCCCAGGAAGCCTCTCCTCTTTGCCTGGGCTTTCTTCCCAGGGCCCTGGCTGCCAACCCATTTTACACCCATCCGAAGCCCAGTCAGTCACCTGAAGAAAAGGAGACTCACAGAAGGGCCAAGATAAAAGACTCTTTAATTCTGTGGCTTTTTGAGTTTTGTTTTTAGCAGGAAGACCTTATTTTCAAAACAAATTATTACGCAGAATTTGCCAGTTTACAGAACAGATGAATAAAGACATTTATGGCAAACTTGTTTATTGTAGCACAACACTGGAAAGACATGAAAAGTCCATCAGTAAGAAACAGATTTAATAAAATTATGGTGAAGTCATACAATGGAATATTATTCTGCCACCTAAAAGCATGAGGCACCTCCCAACAATAACAGCACAGGTTCTGAGAAAATCTTTATTTTATATGGACAGTATTTGGTTAACAGTTCCATTTCAGGACAAAGGCCAAGATTACTACTTGTCTTGTTAAAATTTACAATCTCCTATTCAAACTTGTCTAATGTTTATTTGGAACTTAAATATGGTAACCAAATATCCCAGTTTGCTTAGGTTTCCTGGGATATAGGACTTTAAGTGCAAAAACGGAAAATTCCAGGCAAAGGAATGAGTTGGTCACCCTATACTTAACAGAAATCAACATGTTATTTTAGAAAGAATAGGTAGATTATTACTAATTTTAGCCCATGTTAATAAGCCAGTATATTCATCAATAATACCGAACCAATATTTGCACTTTAAATACGAGGGCAAAATCATATGAACTGATACGAAACATGAATCTATCTCAAGACCTAGTAAAAAGCAGGGGGAAAAGATAAGTACAGAACAGTGAACTGAGTGTGCTCTCATTTTTAAAGTTCTTTTCTCTCTCTCTTTTTTTTTTATCCCCCTAATGGTCAGAGCAGGGGAGCAGTGGGGGATCTGTCCATGTAATAAAATGAAGTTTGTGACATCTTGTCTACTTGTGTACTCCATCACAAGAAAATGGCTGGGCTGATTTTCACCAACCCTTGAGAATATGTTTGGGATAGTCTGACTTAATACAAATTGTTTGGCATGTGAAAATTGATCCTAGTAACCTTGGAGAGGAAACATGAAGAGATAAGCAGCCATTCCCCAAAGCTGACACTAGTTAAACAGACGAGGCCTATGAGATCACCAATCAGAAAAGACTAACCAGGCCGGTCACGGTGGCTCATGTCTGTAATCCCAGCACTTTGGGAGGCCGAGGTGGGCAGATCATGAGGTCAGGAGTTCGAGACCAGCCTGGCCAGTATGGGGAAACCCCATCTCTACTAAAGATACAAAAAATTAGCTGGGCGTGGTGGCACGAATGCCTGTAATCCCTGAGGTCAGGAGTTTGAGACCAGTCTGGCCAGTGTGGTGAAACCCCGCCTCTACTACAAAAGAAAAATACAAAAATTAGCCGAGTGTGGTAGCAGGCACCTGTAACCCCAGCTACTTGGGAGGCTGAGGCAGGAAAATTGTTTGAACCCTGGAGGTGCAGGTTGCAGTGAACCGAGATCTTGCCATTGCACTCCAGCCTGAGTGGCAGAACAAGACTCCATTTCAAAAAAAGAAAGAAAAAGAAAAGAAAAGGTTAACCAGATAGCTTCAGGTCTATTGACAGGGAAAACAAAGACTGGTTTCCAGTGAGCCTCCAAAATAAAAGCTCATAAAGTAGACTCCTCAAATGGAAGGCCTCAGTCTACAGGCTGCCTCCCACATGGGTGAGTACAGTCAGATGTCCATGTGTGTAAATATGGCTCATGGTTTTCTGAATTAATTAGCTGGGCATGGTATGTACCTGTAGTCCCAAATATGCAGGAGGCTGACATGGGAGGACTGCTTGAGCCCAGGAGCAGTGAGCTATAATCATATCACTGCACCTAGGCAATGGAGCAAGCCTCTAATATATATATATATATAAGACAGAGTCTCGCTTTGTCACCCAGGCTGGAATGCAGCAGCTCCATCTCGGCTCACTGCAACCTCCGCCTCCCAGGTCAAGCGATTCTCCTGCCTCAGCCTCCTGGGTAGCTGGGATTACAGGAATGCACCACCACTAACTTTCGTATTTTTAGTAGAGATGGGGTTTCACCATGTTGGTCAGGCTGGTCTTGAATGAAAAAATTTTTAAAGTAGTTCTTCTGAGTGGAGTAGCTCTTTTGGGTATTAAGTCTTTCATTTGCATAGACAATTCCTGAAAGATGCATATGAAATGGGTAATTGAGTGTCTCTGAGGAGGAGGACCATGGGTCTGAAATGAACAGAATGTATTTTTCATTATGCATCCTTTTCAGTTGGCAATATTTTCCATGTTTATATATCAAATCCTTTTTAAAAAATTAGAAAATATTTTAAGCATATAAAGAAACTGTAGAGATAACAAAGTTAACACCTCCTGGTTTTGACAAATCTTAACATTTTGCAATAAATAGTTCATACAGACCTCTCTCTCTCTTAATAAACAAAATGCACATACATATATATAATTGAATTATATATATAATGGAAACCCAGTGCTATTCCTCATTCTCCCACACAAAAAGAAGTAACCAATACCCTTAAATTCCTATTCCTCATACCCCTATACAAAAAGAAGTTACCAATACCTTAAATTTGGAGTTTATCATTCCTATACATATTTTTGTACTTTTAACACATATGTATGCCTCCCCTAATTGATATATTTAGATGTTAAATTCTGACTGCTGTATTGCCTGATGTATAAATACAGTGTGATATAATTACTGCTTTTACCTTTTTAGTCTCCCTTAGATGGATATTTGGGTTTTTTTTTTTTACAATTTACCATGTATAACTTTTTTTTTTTTTTTTTTTTTTAAGACAGAGTCTTGGCCAGGCGCGGTGGCTCACACCTGTAATCCCAGCACCCTGGGAGGCCGAGGCGGGTGGATCACCTGAGGTCGGGAGTTCAAGACCAGCCTGACTAACATGGTGAAACCCTGTCTTTTTTTTTTTTTTTTTTTTTTAAAAAAAAGACAGTCTTGCCATGTCACCCAGGTTGGAGTGCAATGCCACAATCTTGGCTCACTGCAGCCTCTGTCTACCAGGCCTCAGCCTCTCGAGTTGTTGGGATTACCGGTGTGTGCCACCACATTCGGCTAATTTTTTTTTTTTTTTTTGAGATGGCATCTTGCTCTGTCACTCAGGCTGGAGTGCAGTGGCATGATCTCAGCTCACTGCAACGTCCACCTCCCAGGTTAGAGTGATTCTCCTGCCTCAGCCTCCCAAGTAGCTGGGACTACAGGCGCCTGTCACCACACCAGGCTAATTTTTATATTTTTAGAGACAGGGTTTCATCATATTGGCTAGGCTGGTCTCGAACTCCTGATCTTGTGATCTGCCCACCTTGGCCTCCCAAAGTGCTGCAATTACAAGCGAGAGCCACCACACCCAGCAAATGTTTGTATTTTTAGTAGAGATGGGGTTTTGCCATGTTGACCAGTCTGGTCTCGAACTCCTGGCCTCAAGTGATCCACCCATCTCAGCCTCCCAAAGTGCTGGGATTACAAGTGTGAGCCACCATGCCTGGTCTACATGTATGACTTTTATGATTAAAAGAAATAATGGATGCAACAAGAATCATCAATATCTGCTAAAACCATGAGTTGAAGAACTGATGGGAGTTTATAATGGATGGACTAGGCTGATAACACCTGAATCCATCCCTCCATCTTGATTACACACAGAAAGACAAGCAGATGTTATGTGCTGCCTGTTATGATATAAGAGGATTTCAGAGCACCATCTATGAAAGATTGTCAGCAAAAAATCAAAGCTCATTCTGATGAAGCATAAACCTAACCACCATTTTACAGGAACTTCAGGGGACTGAGGAGCACATTGTACCATGGGATGCACTCAGTAAAATCTAGAATTACAGAAGACCCTCCTGCAGAAAAGACTCAACTTCCTCAATAGATAATTTGCAAAGAGAAAAAACAAAACAGGGCAGGAGTAGGGTTGCGACAGACTAAAAGACATAAGAAACATCAACCAAATGCAATGGATGGACTTTGTTTGCATCCTGATTTGAACAAACCAAGGGCCTAAAAAAAGAATAAATAAGTAACAGTAGAGGAAATTTGAACCCTGGATATTTTATGATATTAAGAAATTTGTGTCTGCAGCCATACCACCCTGAATGCACCTGATCTCACCTGGTCTTAGAAGCTAAGCAGGGTCGGGCCTAGTTAGTACTTGGATGGGAGACCGCCTGGGAATATTGGGTGCTGTAGGCTTTAAAATAAATAAATAATCATTAAAAAAAAGAAATTTGTATTAACTTTTAGGTGTCATGATGGATAGGTTTTTTTTTTTTTTAAATCCTCTTAGAAGAAATACAATAATACAAAGATTATTCAGGCGGGGTGGCCATGTCTGCAGTCCCAGCTACTCAGGAGGCTGAGGCAGGAGAATTGCTTGAACCTAGGAGGCAGTGGTTGCAGTGAGCTGAGATTGTGCCACTGTACTCCAGCCTGAGCAACAGAGCAAGACTCTGTTTAAGAAGAAGAAGAGGAAGAAGAAGAAGGAGGAGGAGGAAAAGGAAGAGGAGGAGGAGGAGGAGGAGGAGAAGGAGGAGAAGGAGAAGGAGAAATACAATAATAAAATGAAATGATGCTGATATTTGTTTCAGAATAACCCCATGGGGGGTGGGGGCAGGCAGTGGGAGATGAAAGAAAACTGGCTATGAGTTGGTAATTCTTGAAGCTGGGAGATGAGTGTATGGGTTTCATGATATTATTCACTTTACTTTCAGATATTTTTGGAAACTTCCATAATAAAATGTTTAAATAAAATCCAACTAGTTATTTTCAACAAAAAAATGTGTAGTCTTGGTAGGAAGATGGGTTGGAGCCCCACTCTCAGTTCCTCCCCTTTCCCTGAGGTACCTTCATAGAACCTTAGGTCTCTATAGAACAGTTTGAAATCACTGATCTAGACCACAGATAGACAATTTTCTTCTGAAAAGGGCAAGATAGTCTAGGCTATGTGGGCCATATGGTCTTCATTGCACTATCCAACTCAGCTGTTATAGTGTGAAAGCAGCCATAGATAATACATAAATGAATATGACTGTGGTTCAATAAAACTTTATTCACAAAAACAGATGGTGGCTGGATTTGGTCTGCAGGTTGTTGTGTGCCAGTCCTTGATCTAGATCAACCCCTTTCTTTTATTTGTTTTATTATTATTATTATTATTATTATTATAACTGAGACAGGGTCTCACTCTGTCACCCAGGCTGGAGTGCAGTGGTGTGATCATAGCTTTCTGCAACCTCCATCTCCTGGGTTCAAGCAATCCCCTCACCTCAGCCTCCTGAGTAGCTAGGACTACAGGCAGGTGCCACCATCTGGCTAATTTTAAAAATTTTTTGTAGAGTTATGGAGTCTCACTATGTTGCCCAGGCTGATCTTGAACTCCTGGCCTCAAGCAATCCTTTTGTATTGGCCTCCCAAAGTGCTGGGATTATATGCATCAGCCATCATGTTCAGCCTAACCCCTTCCTTTTAAAGTTGTGGAAACTGAGACCCAGAGGGTTAAAATGGCTCAAGATCACACACACACACACACACACACACACACACACACACACTCACACATACATCAGGACCTTGCGAGACCAACTGCTGCAGATCCCAAGACTTGACTTTGGGCCTGCATATCTTTGGTATTATGAGCAAATGAAAGCAAGCATATGGTAGGTGGGTGGAAGAAATCAGGGAAGCACTAGCTTATGTATCAGTTAGTGTCAGGTTCAGTTGTATGTATATACCAGTAAGCTGAAAATAACAGTAGCTGTCACAAAAATGAAGGTTATTTCACTCTCACATAGAAACAAAGTCTGGAAATAGACAGTTTAAGGCTCATGTATAGAATTTATCATCTTCTAGCTGAGTGCCATGGTGCATGCCTGCAGTCTCAGCTACTCTGAAGGCTGAGGCAGGATGATCACTTGAGCCCAGAAGTTTGAGGCTGCAGTGAGCTATGCCCTCAGCACTGCACTTTGGCCTGGGCAACAGAGTGAGACCCACATCTCTAAAAAATAATAGGTTAATAATAATAACAATAATCTTTGGAGACCTAGGTACTTATCCTTAGCCCATGGCTTCAAGGGCTAAGGAAAATTACATCATGGCCCGATATAACTACTAGTCCCACCATTACAATCCTTCTTTCAGGCGGAAGGAAGAATAAAGAAGGGTGAGGGCTTTCTAATGGCATCAGTTCATTTTGAGGAGTCTTTCTGGAATTTCTTTATATCTCATTAGCCAGAACTTAGTTATATGTCACAGTTAGGGATAAAGGAACCTGGGGAATGTCATCTTTATTTTAGGTTGCAATGTGCCCAGACATAAATTGGGTTCTATTACCAAGGAAAAGAGGATGAAAGACTTTTGAATAGACAATTAGCAGTCTCTGCCACAAGTTATTTGAATAACTGTGAGCTGGTCCTTTTCACCTGAAAAACTCCAGGCCTGGGGTGTTTAATGACTATGACAAAGCAGCATGAATTAATGGAAAGAGCACCCCAAGCTGCCCCCACTTCCCTATATGAACGCAGACAAGTCCTGTCCTTCTCTGTTGCTTCACTTTAGTCATATGCACAGTGAAAGGACTCTAACAGTTCCACTTGTAGGATTTTATTCCTAGGAAATACTGAGATACCTGATACCAGACAACATACATTTTAATAAGTTCTAGAAACAACCTATTAATAGATAATTATACCCATCCGAGTTCAGTCTGGGGCACAGGCACCACCTGAGCTCAGAGAGGAACTTTATCAGGTACTTACAAAAGGATTGGAAGGGCTGGAGGAAGGGGCTGAGGCTGAGCTTCCATCATTATGACTCCCAGAGCAGTGCAGATGAACTGGCCACCAGAGGGACAGCCGCATTGCCATCATCAGGAGGGCAGGGAAGCAGGGGGTGGCTGACAGTCTATGAAGTTCAAGTATGCACTGCCATGGCTGTGATCCAAGGGGTCAGGAAGCCACAGCCACCAGCACCTCTCAACACCTACCATACTAGTGACCAGAGAGAGGAACACTGCTGCCAAATAACCCAATGTCTCCACGCTGGGCGGGAACAGCCAAAATCTGTGGGACAATGGCTCTTCCTGATTTCCACCTTCCAAATCTATCAGAAGTGAATCTAATCAATGAAACCTAATTTTCAATGAGAAACTTTATCAGGAAATTAGGTTCACATGGGCCTTGGCCTTCTAGCCTCACATGTGGGAAAGCACACAGGAAAGAGGTTGGAATTGACATGTAGTGCTGGTGAACTATATACATGCACCACTCTATATAAATTAGCTAAACAAATTAAGGTGCATTCTGACAGTGGAATGCTTTTCAGCCATTAAAATCAATATCTTTTTTTAGCCAATAAATACTTTCCAGTCACTTAAATGGGCAAGAAGGGAATCTTCTTAGAAGAATTCCAAACAACATATTTCTTCCTTCAGGGAGTAGAGTTTATTTCCACATGCACCCTTGAATGTGGCTGGACTTAGTGACTTGCTTCCTGAGGATAGAGAATGAAAAGGGAAAAATGGTAATTTTCTGGACACAGATCCAATCCGGTGTACCACATTGAGTTTAGTCATCAGGTCTTCGTAATCTTCTTTGATCTTTGAGAGTTTTCCAGGAACCTCATGGCCAGAAGTTTGCCAAGAACATTAACATCATCAGTAATAGATCATTTTGGTATCTATGCACCCCCTGATATAATGAAATAAGATGGGCACTTTACCTCTGTGTATATTCTTTCCTCAACTCCAGTTTAATCATGAGAAACAAATTCTAGGGACAGGCTATAAAATACTTAGCCAATAGTCTTCACAAGTATTAAAGTCATAAAAAACAAAAAATGATTAATAAAACTCTCAAAGATCAGAGGAGATAAAGGAGACCCAATGATTAAAGGCAATGTGGCACACTGGATTGGATCTATGTCCAGAAAGAGAGCATTTATGAGAAAGCTGGTGAAGTCCAAATAACATCTGGAGTCCAGTTAGCACCGTACCGGCCAAGTGGTGGCTCACGTCTGTCATCCCAGCACTTTGGGAGGCCGAGATGGGCAGATCACCTGAGGTCAGGAGTTCGAGACCAGCCTGGCCAAAATGGCAAAGCTCCATCTCTACTAAAAATAAAAAAATTAGCCAGGCAGGCTGAGGCAGGAGAATCTCTTGAACCTGGGAGGCAGAGGTTGCAGTGAACCGAGATCACTCTACTGCATTCCACCCTAGGCAACAGAGCAAGACTCCATCTCAAACAAAACAAAAAACAATATGCCAAGGAGCTTTGGTACCAAAGTACCAATTAGATCTTTTTGTTTGTTTGTTTTTGAGATGCAGTCTTGCTCTGTCACCCAGGCTAGAGTGCAATGGCACGATCTCAGCTCACTGCAACCTCCACCTCCTGGTTAGAGCAATTCTCCTGCCTCAGCCTCCTGAGTAGCTGGGACTACAGGCACCCACCACCACGCCCAGCTAATTTTTGTATTTTTAGTACAAATGGGGTTTCACCATGTTGGTCAGGCTAGTCTTGAACTCCTGACCTCGTGATCCACCCGCCTCAGCCTCTCAAAGTACTGAGATTACAGGCGTGAGTTACCACACCCAGCCAGATCTTAGTTTTGACAAATATGCCATAGTTATATATGACATTAACATCAGGGGAAGCTAAGTGAAGGATATATGGAAACTCTTTGTACTACCTTTCCAAGTTTTCTGTAAATCTAAATTTATTCCAAAATAAAATTTACTGGGTGCAGTGGCTCACATCTGTAATCCCAGCACTTTGGGAGGACACGGTGGGAGGACTGCCTGAGCCCAGGGGTTCAAGACTAGCCTGGGCAACATGGTGAGGACCCCCTGACCCTCAGCTCTACAAATAAAACAAGTTATTAAAAGTTATTTTTTTAAAAAAGGAATCAATGTTGCTCTGAAATGAAAATAGAATTTGATATGCAAATGTGTTCAGTAACTATTCAGTTAGTGAAAGAAGCAGGTAATAAAACATCAATATTAATAAAATGGTTAGTTAGCACTTACTGAGTGCTTACTGCATGCTAGCCTCTGTGCCAAATTATTTCCCTGGATCATTTCATTTAATTCTGAGAACTACCCTATGATGTAAATGCTATTATCCTCAATTTACTGTTGGGAAAACAATGGGCTAGATGAGTTATATAACTTGTCAATAAAATATGGAGATAGTCTAACTCTGGAACTTGAGTTATGTGAAACACTATCATATATCACCATTTATCTTTACTTATAGTATATATATTCACAGAAGCCTAAAAAAGATATACTCCAAACTGTAAGAGAGAATTTTCTTTGTCATCTGGAGACCATGGGGGAGGGTGTCACATAAGTAAAATTATTTTAATTGTTTACAATTATCCTGTAATATCGTAGTAAATTGGGTATTTGCATTAATAACAACAAAACATGAGGCAGTAAGACTTTTGATTTCAAAAGGACTGTCCCGTTCTAACACTCTTGAATCCCCAAAGTCCCTGACATCTCTGAGTCAGAGGCAGAGGCTTGAGGTGGAGTAGGAGGGTTTCTCAGCTCTCAGGATAGTGGGTGGTGGGGTGCAGTGAATTTGAGCTTTTAGTGACTCCTGGCTGTGCTTCCAGCCTTAACCTTCCTCCTCCAGCCCTCCTTGCCATCTTAATGGCTTTAGTGGCTTCTCTAATTACTAGTAACACAGGGAGAAGCACAGCTTCTGTTTTGGCAAAAAAAAAAAAAAAAAAAAAAAAAAAAAAGAAGAAGAAGTCATATATCCACAAACCAGTGCTTCCGTGAGGGTTGTTACCAAATTGGACTCTGGAAGGCGCAGCGACTGAGGAAAGTGTAGGGGCCAGGCTTGATGTTGGGAGTAGCCTGATCTAGCAGGCTCAGTCCTTTTACAAAGTTGTAAGATCCTGGGACACGTTCTCAAAGGTGTAAAAGAGAGAAGCCAGGCCAGGTGCAGTGGCTGATGCCTGTAATCCTACCACTTTGGGAGGCTGAAGTGGGAGGATTGCTTGAGCCCAGGAGTTTGAGACCAGCTTGGATAACATAAGTAAGAAGATCACTTGAGCCCAGGAGGTCGACGATGTAATGAGTGAGCTGTGATCACACCACTGCACTCCAGCCTGGGTGACAGAGTGGGATCCTGTCTCAAAATAAAAAACACAACAGAAGCCAGGCTTTATTGAGCCCCTACCACTCTGGGTACTTTATGCACATTACCTCCAATGTAGGTACCATCCAGAGCCACATCCCCCAGATAAGAACAGAGGGAGAAGCCCGCCTGGGTTCCCTCTGTATGATTCCAGGCTGTGCTCCCACCCTTAACCTTTCACCTCCAGCCCTCCTTCAATAACTTTGCTCAGTAAGCTCTCTCCTTACCAAGTCAGGAACCCTGTGAGCTGGCATAGAACCCGTGGAGGCCCAGAATGGTGTGGCTTTTCCATGTTTTCTCAGCTTCCTCAGTAAGCTCTCTCCTTACCAAGTCAGGAACCCTGTGAGCTGGCACAGAACCCGTGGAGGCCCAGAATGGTGTGGCTTTTCCATGTTTTCTCAGCTTCCACTCTCAAAAAGTAATCAATAAAGGGCCTAATGACCAGGTGGTCATCATCATTCAAAACTCTGTTTCCAAATAATGACTGAGGGAGGGAATTTGGGATCTGCCTTGGGAGGTAGAGCAGAAAGGGAGTAGCAGGGAGGAGAAAGGGAAAGACTTCTGTCTCTGAGGAACCAACACAGGGAGGGGCTAGGCTGATGCCACACATATCAGGACAAACCCAGCCCCAGTCCAGAGAGCTGACAGGGATGTAAAGGTTCAACATTGGAACTTCCCCTGGCAGAGCCATTCAGAGCAGAGCTAGCAGCTCGCAGTGCTCCCTTTTAGGGGCAGGGCTGGCGTGCAGGTGAAGGGAGGCTCACGGACCACCCATCAGAAGGAGGGCATGTGGACATCAGGCTGGGTGGCTAACTAGATCGTCTCTGTTCCCAAGATCCTATAATGATAATAACAATAGCGAAACTGAGCTCCTTCTGTGTGCACATGTCATCTCACTTCACTCTAAGGTATTACTGTCACCTAACAGGTGTGAAAACCGAGGTCCTGGACAGTTCTATTTATTTATTTTTCAGAGATGCATCTTGCTCTGTCACACAGGCTGGAGTGCTGTGGTGTGATCATAGCTCACTGCAGCCGTGACCTCCTGGGCTCAAGTGATCCTTCTGCCTCAGCCTCCCAAGCAACTGAGACTACAGGTACCTATCACCTTGACCAGCTAATTTGTCCTAGACAGTTAAGCTACTTGCTCAAGTTCACACATCTGGTAAACAGTCTGTTTATCTGCAGAGCCAGTGTTCTTATCCAAGATACAGCCTACTTCTAGGCATCTAGGGATCTGTGATTCTAAAAGGATTAAGATCCTTGGAACCCATGATAAACGGACCAATGGGAGGTGACATCCTTATTTTTACAGACTTTGATTTTATTGCAAGCCCCTAGTCAGTAGGCATCGGATTTGCCGAGGGACATGAAGACTTTCCTTCTCCGAGGAAGCAGATTAGAAAACTTGTCCTCTTAAACTAAGTGGCCACAGCCCTTAAAGACATGGAAATCTAAAAGCAGCTCTGATGGGCACTCCCAAGAAATTACAGACCTGGGCTTTTTAAGACACTGGCACTAATTAAAGGAGAATGTCACGGAGAGGGTGGTGACCTGAACAACCATTCACCTCCCACACAGCACAATCTTGAGGTTCCGTTTTGCTTTTAATAATATGCCAGGGATAGAAAGAATCTAGATCTGAAAATTTTCAGACTTCAGTTTTCAAATTTCTCGTCATATAATTGTGAAACTTTTTGGTCAAACAAAAAGTTTTATTTGTGGAATACCATTATCAAGAATTAGGCACATGAAGATTTTTAATTCTCACAATAGTCTCAGTACTGTTATGACTCCCATTTTCCAGATAAGGAAATTGAGTTGCACAAAAGAATCAGTAACTTTCCCAAGGTCACAGTTTTGTTTTGTTTTTTAAGAAGGAGTCTTGCTCTGTCGCCAGACTGGAATGCAGTAGCACAATCTCCGCTCACTGTAACCTCCGCTTCCTGGGTTCAGGTGATTCTTCTGCCTCAGACTCCTAAGTAGCTGGGACTACAGGGGAGCACCACCACACCCGGCTATTTTTTTGTATTTTAGTAGAGACAGAGTTTCACCATGTTGACCAGGATGGCCTCCATCTCCTGACCTCTTCATCTGCCCTCCTTGGCCTCCCATAGTGCTGGGATTATATGCATGAGCCACCATGCCTGGCCCAGGTCACACAGTTTTTAAGTGGTGAAGGAATTTAAATCTGGATCTGATGAAGTCTAGAACATGGCTTTGTATCACTGGGCTGTAGAAGGAAGCCCATTAGATAAAATTGTAAGTTGGGCCAGGCACAGTGTCTCATGTCTGTAATTCCAGCACTTTGGGAGGTCAAGGCAGGATGATCACTTGAACCCAGGAGTTCGAGGGTGCAGTGAGCCACCATTGCACCACTGCATTCCAGCCTGGGCCACAGAGCAAGGCCCCATCTCTAAAAAATAAAAATAAATTAAAAGATAAAAAGTAAAATTATGAGTTGAGTTGGCATGGCTTGGGTTTGGGTATGCTGGACTGGAAGAGTCCAGTTCACTGAGACTTTCCTTTGTGCCCTGTGTGGCCCTTGGAAACCTTAATAGCATCAAAGCAGTTTTAGAAAACTGGAAACAAATGTTCTTCGACAGAGGAATGAATCACACCTTCTGGTATATTCATTCAATGGAATACTTAATACTCAGTGGTAAGATAAAATTTCAAAATATGCTGAATGAAAAAGCTAGACAAAAATGAGAGCATACTGTGTAATTGTATTTTATATAAGACTCTAAAAAATGCAAACTAATCAATAGTGACAGTATACAGATTGCTGTTTACTTGGGGGTAAGGAGAGGGTGGGAGGGATTACCAAGAAGTGCCAGGAAACTTTTTAGGTGATTAATATGGTCACTATCTTGATTGTGGTGATGGTTTCATAAGTCTCTCTCTCTCTCTCTCTCTCTCTCTCTCTGTGTGTGATATATGTATCTTAATTATACACTTTATCCTTTCAGTGGGAGATAGCAAAAAAAAGAGTATACACGTTAAATATGTGCAGTTTATTGAATTAAATTATACCTCAAAATAGCAGTTAAAAAAAACTTCAGCTGGGTGCAGGGGCTCATGCCTATGATCCCAATGCTTTGGTAGGCTGAGGCAGACAGATCACTTGAGCCCAGGAGTTTGGGACCAGCCTGGGCAACTTAGTGAAACCTCATCTCTACAAAAAAATAAATACAAAAATTAGTTGGGCATGGTGGTGTGTGCCTGTGGTCCCAGCTACTTGGGAGGCCAAGGTGGGAGGATTGCTTGAGCCTGGGAGGCAGAGGTTGCAGTGAGCCAAGATTGGGCCACTACACTCCAGCCTGAGTGACAGAGATCCTGTCTCAGAAAAAGAAAAACAACAACAGCACATACACACACCACTTCAAAATTCAAAAGACTTGCTCAAGCTCACTCAGCACGCTGATGGGGAGTCAGGCCAGACCAGAGCCCCCTCTGTGGCTCACATCACTGTGAGGAAGGACACCTCCCCCAGATATAGCCCCCAGGCTTCACCTTGCACTGAGGGCCAGGGTAGTTTCTCTTTGGTCATGGTAATGTGGGTACTGGACAAGCCAAGACTCTGGCCACCAGTTGAATGGGTAGGTCAACAAGGCAAAGTTGGTGGGAGCTTCACCAGAAACAAGGGCTGGTTACTGGGAACACCCTAGAGGAGGCTGTACTCACAACCAGGGATCTTTGACACAAATATAAACCTGCTAGAAGAATTAGAAGAGACAATCTGTAAAATTATCTGGGCCCACACCTACTAAGCATCTATCATGTGTTAGGGTCTGTCCTAGTCCACTGTCTCATGGAGACTAGGTAAGGATGAAATGAGATAAATGCAAGGGCATGACACACTAAACAGGCATCTCCCAAATGGTAGCCATTACTCATCTATCAATTATTCCCTAAGTGCTTGCTCTAAGAGCTGAGGGAACAGATGCTTGGGCTGATCCTCCAGGCCAGGAAAGATACGTGGACAAAAAGGTTTGCCACAGCACTGAAGTTTTCGAGATAAATGCTTTGAGGGCCAAGAGGAGAAATAAATTACTTCCAGCTGTGGAGAGGTTTCATGGAGGCTGTGGTATGTAAGGGAGGGAAAGGAATTTGTACATGGAGACAAGGGAGGCTAGTGGAGATCATTCCACTTACGGGGGCAGCATGAATAAAAGAAAGACACCTGAGGAACGGGCTGGCTGGCTGCAGTGAGGAGTGGGAAAGCCTGGAAGGGTAGGCTGGGGCCAAGTGCATAGGGAAGCCCCAGAGAAATATATGGACACATCTGCTCCCCACTCCCACCCCTGCAGAAGCCTGAGCTCCGCTTTGTGATCTCATTCATTCTGTGGACAGCCAGCTGGGCTGCTGGCAGGCGGGGGAGCTTCTCCAATGCCTCTGTGGCCTTGGAAGAGCAGAGCCAAGTGCCTCAGCTGGAAACTTGGATTTCTGCTGGGGGTGGTGGTGCAGAGAGGACTCAAAGGAAATGAACCCCTCTGAGAAGCACTGGCCCTAACAGGCACCAGTGTCTCAACTCTTGGGCGTTCCCAATGGGCCAGCCAGTCTGCACCAGGCCTCCCAGGGAAATTGAAAATGGAAAAAATCCTCAAGCTTGTTCTCTCAGAGCCCACAGAAACTTTTTTGAAAGAAACGGTCTTAAACTTCTCTGTGGATGGACAAGTCCACAAGACATTGCCATCTAGTGGCCAAGAAATGCATTTACCTTGTAGGCTGGGAAGGAGTCCCTGTACCCCTGAGGGACCACAAAGTCAGAAACGGCCCCCAAGATTTGTTTGTACTTTCATAATGGCACAAAAATTATGCTAGCAACCAGTTTAGAGTTAAAGTGTTATTTCTGGCTACCAAGATCCCTGAGATGCATTATACATTGTGGAGATGGGGAAACTGCCTGTGAGACAGATGCGGTGGCTGGTCCCATGTCCGGGTTGGTCAAGTGCAGAGCCAGGTCTTATCCCAGTCTCCAACAGCCCTGGGTCCGCAGTAAGCACCCGATAAATGGTTAAAGTGGTGATTCTCAACATGTGATCCCCAAGAGCCTTTCAGAAGCCACATGAGGTTGAAAACGTCTGTAAGATGCCTTTTCCTCCTTAACAATTGTATGGTGAAGTTTTCCAGAGTCTAAATGAATGCAGTGACTTCATCTAGTCCCAATGGCTAATGGGATGTGTGCTTGGGTACTTTTTCTTTTAAAAATTCCTGTTTTAATTTCTCATGTAGTATAACCCACAAAACCAAAACTGTTTGAGATCCTCAATAATTTTTTAATTTTTAAAAAATTTTTTCTTTTCTTCTTCTTTTTTTTTTTTGTGATGGAGTTTTGCTGTCGACCAGGCTGGTGTGAAGTAGTGTGATCTCAGCTCACTGCAACCTCCACTCCCACCCCTGTACTCCTGCCTCGTTTAAGTGATTCTCCTGCCTTCTCCTCCCTCAGCTGGGATTACAGGCACACACCACGAGGCCCAGCTAATTTTTGTATTTGTAGTAGAGATGGGGTTTCGTGTTGGCCAGGCTGGTCCCAAACTCTTGA
>CAUYQU010092261.1:0-12541 GCA_963574635.1 Cheracebus regulus
CTTGGAAGGAGAAGTGGCCAGATGTGTTAATATATACATATTCATGGCTGTAGCTAATGGCTTGGCTGACGATCAGGGACTTGGAAGGAGTATAATTGGAAAATGAGTGCAAGGAAATTGGGGAAGAGGCATGTGGACAGACCTCTCTGAGCAAAAATCATGAAGATAGTTGTATTCCATGTGAATGCTCATCAGAGAATGACCTCAGCACAGGAGGAATTTAATCATCCACTGGATAGGATGATCCAGTCTTTGGACGCTAGTCAGCCTCTTTCCCCAGGACCCCCTACCATGACCAATGGGCCATGGTGGCAGGGATGGAGGTTACACATGGGCTCAGCAAAGTAGAATTCCACTCACCAAGGCCAAGCTGGCTACAGCCACTGCTGAGTGCCCAACCTGCCGGGAGCAGAGACTGACATGGAGCACCCAATATGATACCATGCCCTGGCATGATCAGCCAGCTACCTGTGGCAGATTGACTACGGTGAACAGCTTCCATCACAGAAGGAGCAGTGCTTTGATTTTACTGGAACAGACACTTACTCTGTGTATGGACTTATCTTCCCTAAATGTAATGTTTCTGCCAAACTACCATCCATACTACAGAATGCCTTATCCATCACCACGGTGGTCCACACAGCATTGCTTCTGATCAAGGGACTCACTTCACAGCAATGAAGTATGGCAAGGGTCCATGCTCATGGAATTTGTCTTATCACGTTCCCTGCCATCCTGAACAGCTGACTTGATAGAATGGTGCAATGGCCTTTTAAAGACTCAGTTACAATACTAGCAAGGTGGCAATAGCTTACAGGGCTGGGACAAGGTTCTCCACGAGGCTTTATATGTAATCAGCATTCAGTATATAGTGCTATTTCTCCCATAACCAGTACTCACAGGTCCAGGAATCCAGGGGTAGAAACCGGAGTGGCACCACTCACTATTACCCCCAATAACCCACTAGCAAAATTTTTGATTCCTGTTCCAGCAACTTCATGCTCCGCTGGCCTAGAAGTCCTAGTTTCAGAGGGAGGAATGCTTCCACCAGGAGACACACGATGATTCCATTGAACTGGAAGTTAAGCTTGCAACCCTGCCACCTGGTGCTCCTGATGTCTCTAAATCAACAGGCAAAGAAGGGAATCACTGTGCTGATTGATCCAGACCACCAAGGAGAAATTAGACTGCTACTTCACAATGGCGACAAGGAAGAGAATGTCTGGAATGCATGTGATCCCTTAGGAAGTCTCTTAGTGTTACAGTGCTCTGTAATCAAAGTCACTGGAAAACTACAACAACCCAAGCCAGGCAGGACTACTAATGACCCAGACCCTTAGGAGTAAAGGTTTCGGTCACCCCACCAGATAAAGAAGCAGCACCAGCTGAGATACTTGCAAAGGGAATACAGAATGGGTAGTGAAAGCAATTAGCTATGAATATCAGCTATAACCACAAGACAGTTACAGAAATGAGGGCTGTAATTGTATTTCTTCCTCATTGTATGTTATGAATAGGTGTGTGTGTGTGTATGTGTGTGTGTGAAGCCAATGTCTTTGTCTTATTATCCCTCTTATTCTCTTATCATGTAAACAAGCTGTATTGACTTTATATCATAGTGTTTAAGTATTGTTAATTTTACATCGGTCTTAGATTGGGCTGCTGTAACAAGTTATAGCTGAGTAACTTGAATAACATTTTATAAACCATTGACTGAGTGACTTAAACAAGAAACATTTATTTCTCACAGTTCTGGAGGTTAAGTCCAAGATCCAGGCAGCAACAGATCTGGCGTCTGGTGAGGGCCTGCTTCCTGGGCTTGCAGCTGACCATCTTCATATTGTATCCTCCCATGGCTGAGAGAAGAGAGGAAGTGAGCTCTTTCATGTCTGTTCTTAAAGGGCACTAATCACATTCACAGGAGCTCCATCCTCATGACCTAATCACCTCCTAATTCCATCACACTAGGGGTTAGGACTTCAACCTATAGATTTTGGGGGGACACAAACATTCAGTCCATAACAACATCAAGCATTTAAGTTACAGAATATCAAGAAATCTTGCCTTTTTCTTTCCATGACTAGCGCCTTTCTGAAGCTCTCAGCCAACGTTTGCATACAAAAAGACAGCACTTCGGAGATTCCAAGGATTTTAGGAGTTGTCTGCCAGGACACAGGACAAAGACCAAATATATTTATATATATATTTCACAATATCACATGTACACTTTTAAAGGATAAATTTTATGGTATGTGATTATACCTCAATTAAGCTGTTATTTTTTTCAAGGCCAAAACATGCTCGGATGTAACCCAAAATGTCAGGACTTCAGGTTCCTCCCGACCCTGACCACAGCTGGCACCTTTTCTTCCTCCCACGTCATGTCCTGTGCTCTGCCTTGAAACTGGGTTCCCATTAATTATTAATTTTTCTCTATGGAATACTTGTTAAAGAAGAATTAATGCTATTGTTTTAGAGCAAATGTTGCCCAAATACTGTCTTTAGTAGGATTGTAATCAGCTTTACCCACTTTCCATCTAATCTGATTGAATCAGATTTTCTACAAAATCTTTTTTTTATTTCATTGCTATTTAAAAGGTCACCTATTTGATCTGCCTCAAACTCAAGTTCTTGAGATCCATTTATAAATATCAGTTCATAGATGATCTAACCAGGTACTGAATCACAAAACTTTTAATTTAAATAGAAAAAAGGGAGGGGAGAGAGGGGGACATTCACCACAGTGGAATTTGGGGGCCACTGGGCGCCACTTGGCTGAATCTATTTTAGCCTGTCTTCTCTAGTCCCTGGTTAGAAGTCTGTTCACCATAATGCCTTCTGACCCTCTGCACTTACCCCATCATAATTATCCTTTAATACTCTTATAAATGAACTTTTAGCTTATCTTCCATTAATTCTCCAGAACAAGCAAAGCCATCTAAATAAAGTGTTTAACCCTTTCCTGGCCTTCCCTTTCCCAGGGGTCTGTGGAAAGCTGCTAGGCAGGGAATTTCATTACCCTACCATGTAGAAGTGAACTTGAATCAGTCACCTGTCTCTCTTCCCTACCACAAGTGAGGTTCACAGTTGTATGTGGAGTGAAGTGGGTACTCCAAGGTCCCTTGGCATCAGGCATGGGAAGGTCACACCACAGGAGTCCGGTGCTCTGCGTGGAGCACTCATGGCCTCTGCAGCGTTATGTGGGCCCTAGGACACAATGGCTGGGAGTGGTGGTCCACAGAGGACTGCAGCCTGCCCTCATCCTCATACAGTGTGGGTAAGCTCCTCCTTGGGGGCCAAGCAGCTTGGTGCAGGCAGGACAAGAGCTCCGGGCCAGATCGACGTGAGGCTCTGATCTCCACCCTACTACTTGGTGGCTGTGTCCTTGGGCAATAAACTTGGCCCCCTCGGTCAATTTCCTTGTCTGTAAAATGGAAATGAGCTTAGTGTGTATTCCACAGGGGCACGGTGAGGCCTAAAGGAACCGAAGCGGCTAGAGCTTAGTACAAGACCAGTAAAATCCCCTGCACGGCGCTGTCGGGCCGAGCCCTGCCTGTCCCACTCACCCGCACGCCATGGCGGTGCTTCCTGCAAATGCCTGTAAATAGGATTTTGGGCCTGAGAGCTAACGTGGCAGCCAGGAGTGCCAGAGTATGAATACCTGGCTCTCAGGTGCATATCCCTCAGGTGGACACCCTTCAGATGACACCCTTCAGGTAGGACTCCCTGAAGTGGAATTCCTCTCGGATGGACACCCCTCAGATGAACTCTCTTCAGGTAGGACTTCCCTCAGGTGTGAGCCCCTCGGGTGGATTACCCTCAGATGGATTCCCCTCCAGTGGATGCTCCTCAGGCCCATTCCTTTTAGGTGGACACCGCTCAGGTGGACTACCCTCAGGTGGATGCCCCTCAGGTGGACTCCCCTCAAGTGGATGCCCCGCAGGTGGATGCCCCTCAGGTGGATTCCCCTCAGATGGATGCCCCTCAGGTGGATTCCCCTCAAGTGGATTCCCCTCAGGTGGATGCCCCTCAGGTGGATGCCCCTCACGTGGATGCCCCTCACGTGGATGCTCCTCAGGTGGACTCCCCTCAGGTGGATGCCCCTCACGTGGATGCCCCTCAGGTGGATTCCCTTCAGGTGGATGCCCCTTATGTAGGATTCCCCTTGGGTTTGTGCTCAGTCTCCAGAGTCCCCAGAGCTCCCTGCTGGGATGAGGCCCTGGTCACCCACCACAGTCACTTGCAGGATGATGCTGGTATTGGCTCCGCTCCTGCCTGCCTCACTTTCCCCTCCCTTATTAGAGTCCTGCAATCACCAAGAAACTATTAGCTATGTCAGTTTTGTCCCTACCCCGTCTCCCACTTCGCACCAAAGCTGGGCCGCTGTCAGCTGCCTCCACTCTGTTTCCAGCTTCATGTTTGGGATGCATCTCCCTTCCCGGCCACCCGTCAACCAGCTTTGGTCAAACCATACCCGCAGGTGAGCCACCCTGCACACTGGGAAGGCTGCAATCATCATCTACTATCTTATTCAGGTGGGCTTTTCCCAAGTAGGCAGCGACTGTCTAACCAGTGTCTACACCACCTCTGAACTCCACGGAGCTCCCACACTGCTTGACTTTCAGGAGATTTTCATAAATGCCAGTTTATTTTCCTGCCCCCGAGGGGTTGGAGAAACAAAAATGACCCAGAATGGACATCATGGTCTGGAGTCCACAGAAGCAAAGCCGAGTTGGGGATTTGTGTGCATGTGGTTTATTGGAAGGTGCTCACCAGAAGACAGAGAAAGGAGGACGCAGGGACTTTGTACCCCACCCACCCACTTCTCCACCCACCCCTCCTGGCTCTCAGAGGCCATAGGCAGTCACAGAGGTAGAAACTGCAGCTCTGGGCCAGGCAGCTTCTGCTTCCAGAGGGGTCCAGGAGCAGGTAGCAGGAGTGAGGCCTGAGCCCCTACACAACCTGGGGAGGACACACCCTTACAGGAAAAGGAGATAGCAAGGTGTCTGAGCAGGGACCAAAGGCACGTGCTATAATGGCCTCAAGATAGAGTGTGTCTTAGTCCATTCAGGCTGCTGTAACAAATACCTTAGCCTGGGTAATTCCTAGACAATACAAATTTATTGCTCCCAGTTCTGGAAACTGAGAAAGCCAAGATCAAAACAAGAGCAGATTCAGTGTTGGGTGAGGGCCTGTTCCTCATAAATGGTAACTTCTAATTGTCCTACCATGGTGGAAGGGGCCAGAGGCTCCTTGGAGCCTCTTTTGTAGGGGCACTAATCCCATTCATGGTGGGGGGACCCTTATAACCTAATCACCTCCTAAAGTCCCACCTTCTAGGCCATCACATTGAGTATTAGGTTCCATCATATGAATTTGGGGGGTGGGGGTGTATCTGAGTCCAAACTCACACTGCTCACCATGTGACAGCCAATAAGTCAAGAGCAAGAAGCTGGGGCAAAGAAAGTGACTTATTTCAGAAAGTCAGCAAACCAAGAAGGTGGCAACGAGTGTCCTAAAGCACCATCCTAAAAGGTGTGAATCCCAAGCTCCTTTTTATATTGGAGAAGCGGGAACAAAAAGGGGGTTGAGGTCAGGAGGTGACCGATGACCATAGACATCTGGGAAGCAACGAAGATCTGAGGAGGTTGTGAAACATCTTTGTCCTTGGTCAGGTTGCAGTCCTCCTGTAAATCCTTAACATAACATTGCTACTTGTGTGGGCACCCTATTTATCTCCTTGATAAAGGAACAATCGTCATCCTTGCTTTAGTTTAACCAAATTGCTCCCATAGTTAGCTTGGCCCATGTGCAAGAATGAGCAAAGACTGTGGAGTCAGCTGTGTTCCATTTCTCTCATTGTTATGGAGGCCCTAACACTCAGACCAGAGCACAAGCAAGGTGTGTCTAGAACTCCAGGGCCAGAGGTCCCAAAGGATCTGGAAGATGTAGAAGGACCAAGACTCAAAGTCAATACACATAATCCAGACAAGGAGAGCTTCTGGTTCAATCATGTTGGTTAACATAAAAACTTTCTGTACAAAGTGTTATATAGAAATGGAAATACATCACACTTAGTTACACAGCTGATGAACCCAATCCTAAGAAAAATGTGAAATGCTATGAAAGTTGGGCTGTTCCAGGAAAGCGAGAGCATGCGTGACTCCCTGTGCCCATGAGAGGCTTCCCTGAAAAACGGTGTTCACGAGGGCAGGCAGCGCTGGAGGGCTGGGGCTTGGGAGGTCTTTAACGCTGTTGCCTGCTGACCTCAGAAGCAGCCACCACAGCCAAGGCTCTCCCTCCCTGCAGCTGCCTCACCTGGGCCCTCCCTGGCAGGAAACTCTCATCTCTGTAGGGTCAGCCAGTTTGTCCCGTGTTTCCACTATAGGAGAGCAAAGCAGAAAAGTCTGCATATAACCTTGGGACACTGTGGTGCCGCAGCTGGAGTGGGGCATCTGCCTCTCTGTGGGCCGAGAAGGGTTCAGGTCGTCAACTGAGAAGTCGCACAATTCTGTTTGGAAAGGAGAAGAGACTCTTTTTTTATAGAGAGGTATGGCCTGAAGGTGGTGGTCCTGCAGGCTGGGAAGCACAGTCTCTAGCAAAGACCAGAGAGGAGCAGGAGGAGCTTCATGCTGAAGAGGTTAGCCAAACGTACATATTCAACAGGTGACAGGGGAGCTATGAGTATTTATGAGGGTGGTCCTGATGCATGCATATTAAGCAAACATGTGCAGCAAATGACTCATGTTCACTCTGGGGTGGAAACTTAACACTGAAATGTATTACAATTAGGCCCTGTACATCAAAGGCCATACATATGTCGTCCCAGGACACAAGGCACAGCCTCTGCAAACTGGCTAGAACCAGTCCTTAGTCAGTGGCCCTTTGATCAAGAGAAAGTTGCGAAAATCGGTCTCCTGTCCAGTGAAAGCTGTAGTTATGGCTGGTGGAACAGGAGGTCAGTGAGGCCGCATTTGTGAGCTGGACAAGTTGTAATTGTTTGAATATTGCTTATCTCAAAGCCAGTGTCTATTTACTGCTAGAGAAAAAGAAAACCCTTGTGGCAGTTAGAAGACAGTTTATTCTTTACGTGTAGGGGCCCATACTCGCCCTTTGCCTGGAATGGCCTTAGGTCCATCGGTTTATATTTGATATCTTACTGCCACACAGTCTGTCCTGTCAGTCTTACAATCTCTATTTTAACACGAATGCTGCTCAGTTGTGTCTAAACCACAAAAGGGAGGGGCAAAACGAGGCGTGTCCAACCTCCTGCCCATCTCGACTGGGAACTCAGCTTTTAAAGTTTTTTCTGGGGTCCACTTGGCCATGAGGGGCCCATTCAGCGGGAGGAGGACTTAGGGCCTTACTTTTAGCGTACAAGGTCCACACCCTAGACAGAGTGAGTGGAAACAGCTTGGGGATCAACCACAGCTGACCGTGGGCATCGGAGTGGCCCCTGAAGCTGGGCTTCTTCGGGCCTTGATGACTGTGCCATGAACGAGGGCATCGGGGACCTGCGTGGATCCCTCCTCCTCCTTCTTGCCTCCCTCCAGTCAGCATCAGCTCAGGCCGAGGACACCCCCATCCTTGGTAAGTAGAGCCTCCCTTGGTCTTGGGTCCCACGCTGGCCACTCACTTCCCTTCCTTCAATCTGCACCGTCCTTGCCCCACTCCGTCCCTGGGCTTCAGGCTTTCCCCAGCTGAAACTGCACCATGAGGGCCCAATGCTTGGCACTACCTGGGCCTGCCCTGGGCCTGTCTCTCTCCTGACCCCCTGAACATTCTCTTGGGCAGATTCATCCATTTCCAAAGGTTCAGCCGGGCTCACGACATCTGCTGGTGATTCCCAAACACAGACCGGTAGTCTGGTTTCTGTCCTGCATCCCGACTGGAATCCAGATGCCTGCTCAGCACAGGCAGCTCAGCCCCGCGGTCAAGCCGGCCCACCCATTCTACACCAGGAATGGGGAACCAACCTGAACTTTCCCTGAACCCACACATGCAATGGGTCCCCACATCCCCTTCTAGCCAGCTCTTGGAGCCGTGCCTCCTCCCAGCTCACAGTTACCACCCGCTACAGGCCCCGTCCTGTCCCTTGTATTCCATCGTGTCTCCTAGAGTCTCTGCACCTGCTCATTGCCTGCTGGGACCATCTCAAGACCACCTGACCCCCTTATTCCCCCACTCAGGTTCCCCCTCATCTTTGGATGAAACTCACATTTCTTGGCTCCCCTCTTCGTTATTTCCCTGACTCCAACCTCACCTAACCCCATGGAGGCCACACGCTCTGCCCCCTCCAGTCTGTCCTCCTGGAAGCCCCCTCCTCTTTCCTTCCTTCTGGACTCCTGTGCATGGTTCCAGCCTTGGCCAAGAGTCCCCTCCTCCAGGAAGCCCCTACATGCCCGCTGAGCCAGGCACCTTCCTTTGAGGCCCTTCGCACCCTGAGGGGCCTCCAGCCAGGCGTGTGGGGAACAGGAAGAGCCTCATGCGTGCCAATGGAGTGGCTGGAACCATGGTGACTGTGGGCATATGCTGCCTGCAAGCTGTGTGTTCCATAAACAAACCACTCAACCTTAATGAGCTTCAGTTTCCCTCTCTGTGAAATAGAGATGGTAAATGTGCTTTAAATAATAATAATAATAAGGTTGTTGTTAGCATAAGTGCACAGTGCCTGGCATATAACACATGCCTGATAAACATCATGAAACGGAGGAAGTCATTAGAGATACCTAAACCGTCCATCTTAGAAAGGCTAAGAACACAGGCCTGAGAAGAAGGAAGTCATTAGAAAAGTCTCTGTGCGGGTCTCTGTAACAGTGGCTCCAGAAGCTGACCATGTCATGGCACGTCAGTTCCCCCGTCCCACTACCACCCGCCCTGTAATTATTTTCTATGTTTTTCAGGCCGTGCAGATAATGGCTTCGAAAAAGGAGGCACCTAGAGGGAGAGACAGAGAGCCAGGTTGATGTCCAAAGGGATAAAAGCAAGAAACGGTCAGCAAGGGAGACAGCAGCCGAAGTCCTGAAATAGCAGTGACCTCACTGAGACTGGAAAGAGAATGGAAAGCACGTGAAGCACAACCAGATGGAAATGGCATGGCCACCAAAAATGTCCCCGCAGCACGAGACCCCCGAAACTCCTCCCAGCAGCACGATCAGGTCTGACCTCTGTGGAGGAAGACTGGCTTTTCCTGTGAGTTCAGGCCTCACGCTTCAGGCCTGCACCTCCTAATGGACCGACACGCACGCGTCCATGAAGTCTTAGCAGCATGAATGGGGAGCTTCAGAGAGCCCTCCTCCCAGCTCAGCCTGTGAGCGCCCCTCCTCGTTCCACTACCTAGGTCATTCCCATGGAACACAGGATGCAAGGAGCCAGCGGACACCCCAGAAAGTCCTGACAAGTGATGACAAAGGGAGGAAGCTGGAAGACGTGGATTCCAGTGCCAACCCCATGGCTCACCATCAGCCATTCTGTAGTCTCCACATCAATCATCAAGGGTAGAGTGGATAGATTTGTATAATGTGTGTTTTAAATTATTCTTGGAAAAGGAATACATGCAGATGGCTCAAGTTTAAAATTACAAAAGGATATTCAGCAGCGAGTCTCCCTCCCGCCCCTGCCCTGCCTGCATTACCCCTCCTGGAGGCAGCCAGCCTGTGTGCACTTCAGAGGTAGTTCATCCTTTGCTTTGTTCACACAAACAGAAGCTCCCACATGCACCTCCCACACTTGGCATCATTTCTCAACCCTACGCCTCGGAGATTGTCCAATGCACACACACACACAAGTGCTATCTTGTTTCTTTTTCTTCAGGCTGTCTTCCACTGCATGGAGGTGCTGAAATTCTGGGTAGCTTCTCAGGGTCTCTTCCAGCTCCGAGATTCCAAGTTGTCCATCAAATGTGTCTTTCAGCTGCCCACGGTGGGCTGAGGTGGGCACCCCGCCACAGAGGAGATCTCACCTCTCCTCCCCTAGAGGTGCTCTGGAGAGGACTCCCTCCCATAAACCAGGCCACTCCTCACAGCAGACCTGGGACAGTCACTTTCTAGCCAGGTGGAAGACAGGCAGGCAACCGGGGCCTCAGCATCTTTGTTGCTAGGCTGTGAGGGACAGAGGCTTCCATGACCACATGGGAGATTCCCAGCCAACTCACCCCACAAAATACCCAAACACATTTTAGGAAGTGCCTGGCCAGAAAGAACAGCCCTCACTCTCCCCAGAGCTGGTCTGTCCCTGTGTCAGGATAACATCCCTCTGGCTGGTTTGTCTCTTAGAAAAGAAAAAGAATTGGGTTCTGAGGACAAAAGAGGCGCATCCTCATCTTGTGTCAGGGTTCCCTTGTCCAGCTACAAAAAAAAGCACTAGGGTCAGCCTACTGAACTGCTGAGGGCCCCACAGGAGTCTTGGGCAGACCGCACACCAGCAAGGAGCCAGGAGGAGAGAAGAGGAATGAGCCACAAAGGCCAGGGAGAGAGGTGGGCAAGCAGGCGGAGGGAGGGGAGCGGACAGAGCCAGGGAAGTGGGCGTCTGAGGCCCGGCAGGAGGATGGGGAGTACAGAGACCGTTAAAGTCACCAGAGGCCGCAGACCTGAGAAACAATGGCACGAAAAGGGTATCCCAAGCAGAGAAAGGCTGATTTGTAGGCCAGTACTTAGCAGTTACCTAATACTGCATAGCTAAGTGCCCACGACTTAATGAGCTGAAACTGTAACAATTATTTATCATCTCTCATAGTTTCTGTGGGTCAGGAATTCACTAACGGTCTGGCCTCGGTGGTTGGGCTTGGAGTCTGCTATAGCCTGAATGTATCCCCTGGAAAGCATGTGCTAGAAACTTAATCCCCAGTGCAACAGTACTGGGAGGGGGCTACTGAGAGGTGATTAGACTGTGAGGGATATGCCCCTCTTGAATGGATTAATTCTGTTATCATGGGAATGGGTTTGTGATCTCGGGAGTGGATTCATTGTAAAAGAACAAGTTTGATCCTCCTTCTCCCTGTTTCTCTCCCTCTCTCCTTCCCTTTGTTTGCCCTTCCACCATGGGATGATATAGCAAGAAGGCCCTTGCTAGATCCTGGGCCCTCAATCTTGGACTTCCCAGCCTCCAGAACCACGAGCCGATAAGTTTCTGTTTATTATAAATTGCCCAGGCTATGGAATTCTGTTATAGCAGCACAAAGCAGAGTAAGAGGGTTGCAGCCAGATGTCAGCCTGGGCTGCCATTGTTTGAAGGCTCTGTTGTGGCTGGGAATCCACTGCCAAGGCAGCCCTCACTGGCTGCTGAGCTGTTGCTGGCTGCTGGCAGGAAGCCTTAGCGCCTCCCTGCGTGGCCTCCCCAGGGCTGCTTGGGTGTCTTTATGGCATGTGGCTGACTTCCCCCAGCATGAGTCATCCAAGACAGCAAGATGGGAGCTGCGGTGCCTTTTCTGACTCATCAACATTCTGCTGGACACAGAGGCCAGCCCTGATTGAATGTGGAAAGGACTGCATGAGAGTATGGCTCAAGGAGGCCAGACCCATCGGCAGTCACCTGGGAGACCTGGGGATCACAGAGAGAGACAAGACATTATTTGGAAACTCTGAGTGGCTGTGTCAAGTTCATAATATTCCGTAAACATGGGTAGAGGAAGATAAGGATGAATGATTACCAAGGAGAGGAGAAAAAATAATAAGCAAACCTTGTGCTTCCACTGGACAATGGTACCTGAAACTTTTTCCTTTCTCACTTTGCCTGTTATTGTAAATGATTTTAAATAATATCAGTAATGCATGCATATATCTTCACAATAAGAATGTCTAACAAAGCCCTCCTTAACCAAACCACCTTGAATGCCAGCTCTCCCCAGAGGTAATCACTGTAACCACGCTGATGTCACGTCCCAGGACTTCTCTTCACAGCTTTTCTTTTATATTGCAGTGTGTGTGTGTGTGTGTGTGTGTGTGTGTGCAGGAAATTTCATTTCATAAAAAAAGTAATTCCATTTTGTATTTTGTTACATAAAAGTATCATATCATTGCTCTTAGAATTATTTTTCCACTTACCAGTATGTCTCGGACACTATTCTGTGCAGATGTATGTAAGCCTACCTCATTCTTTTTGGCTGTGGCGTGGCACTCCACAGGGTGGCTGCTCCATGGTTGTACCCATTTTCCTAATGAAAAATATGCATTGCGGGAGAGAGATCCAAGATGGCCAATTAGCAACAGCTCAGGATTGTAGCTCCCAGGGAAAGCACAGAGAGCGAGTGGACGCTGCACTTTCAGACGAATTTTTGTTGCCCACAAACTGGGAGATTCCTGGCGGAAGAGCCCCACCGATCGCCAGTGCAACTCTTTTGGCTGGCGCCCCAGTGAAGCACTTCTCGGTGTGGAGTGTACGGGACTGGGTGCCATTTTAGTCAGGCTCGGCTGGTCCCATCCCCACAAGGAGAACAGCAATTGGAAGCGCTGAGGACTGAGAGTTTCACAGCAAGCACAGCCGAACCTGGGAAGGTCCAGCTTTGTGGGGAATGGGCGTCCACCAAAGGAAAACTAAGAAACAG
>CAUYQU010092264.1:0-102318 GCA_963574635.1 Cheracebus regulus
CATGTGCAGAACATGCAGGTTTGTTACATAGTTATACACATGCTGTGGTGGTTTGCTGCATCCATCAACCAGTCATCTAAATTAGTTATTTCTCCTAATGCTATCCCTCCCCTAGCCCCCCACCCACTGCTATCCCTCCCCTAGCCCCTTGACCCCCTTACAGGCCCCAGTGTCTGATGTTCCCCTCCCTTTGTCTATATATTCTTCTTATTCAACACCCACTTATGAGTGAGAACAGGAGTTGTTTGGTTTTCTTTCTTGTGTCAGTTTCCTTAAATTAACAACCTTTTCAAGTTTCTAGATAAACATTCTTGCTTAGCAAGTAACAAATGTCATCTCTATCAAGAAAATATACCTTTATGAGTTGTTGCCTTGCATTATATGATGTTTATTTCATGTCCATTGCCCTCACTAAACTAAGTTTTTGAGACTCTGAGTAATATCTTTAATATCTATACCATCAGTAAATAAATGAATAAATAAACATGTATATGTATAAACTATTTTCTAGAAAAATCTTGTATAAACGGTAAGCTTTCATATGCAATTTAAAAAAATCAGTGAACAAGGCAGCTAATATAGTTAAAATTAGATATTATGAGCCTCTTCTATAAGATCATTTAAGCATGAAAGTTTCTGTGTCAGCAGCTTATTCATGCTGTTACATAAATGAATAGGTTTGAAAATAGAAATAGCTTCCTTTGTACACAATTTTGGTTTCTCTTTTTGCTTAATAGATCTTGGTTTAGACAAGACAACCAAGCAAATAAAAAACATTTCAGCATAAATTATCCAGAAATATATTTATAAATACACAAAGTTACATAGACATGTGTGCATACACACACCACACAGACACACACACATACACACACACACACGCACACACACACACACACACACAAATTTTGAAGATTCTGTTTTCCAAAAACAGGAAAGTCTCTGACACTAAGAAAATAGGCCATGGTTGATTCATTCTAGCAAAACTCTGTATTCACTCAGTGGCTTTCACTGGGAAGCTAATGCAAAAAGCTGTCTCTGAAATATTAGAATGAAAAGCACACACCATGCTGAAGAGAAGCAGTAAAAACCCTACTCATATGTGGATACAAAGCACTCAGAAAAAACAGCATTTAGTCCTTATTACCACTGAAATCTCTGAGTGGGTCCACCACAGCTACCGGGCTCAGATTTTTCAGAGATATTTTATCCAGGTCCTTTTTGTCACCTACACTTGCATTCAAAGCTAATTGCCCCAAGAGTGACATAAGTTATATGACTTTGCCTTTTAAGAAAAAATGGAACTAGAGAGGTTAACCATAGATTTTGCAGACCATAGTAGTTGCATTCTGCTATATCTTATAATAACATATTTTTATTTAATCCCAGAACATTTTCATTTTATAATATTTAGGCAGAGATATTATTTGCTCTATCTGTGGATACTTGTGAAATTATAATTAATTTGAGAGTTTTTTTTTCCTATTATTCCATTCACATTCCTATCTGATAGTGTTGACTAAAATGAGGTTGACGGTGATTCTACGATGTCTCCAGGGCAATATGTTATAGCAGGAATTCAGAGAAATAAACTTTCTTTAACAGTTTGTGCAAAATATAAGTGATAGTGATGAATAATAAATGCTGTCAGTGGTATCCAAATGGCAAGAGAGGAAAGGCTTGACCCAGGGTGCATCTGTCTTCAAGTGGCACAAAATGATTTGTTTAATTTTGTTGGAAATGCAGAATGTGTAGCATAAGCTAAGAAACAAAGCTCAGTTATTTCACACAGGGACTTTTGTACCTGTCAACTCTAAACAAGCATCTGTGAAATTTACACAAAGCGATCAACCAATAACTCATGATATTCATTAAAATTGTACAAGATTCTACATAATTAAAAACAACAATTTTCAAATAATTATTATTATTTTGCACTTTCAAAATGATAAATGAATCCTTTCATGGCCATAATGGAAATTACTAGGACGTTTCCCACAGTGGTTAAAAAAAGATTTATTTGCTGCACTTGAATTTCCTACTTTGCACATTGTAATGCCTTATTTTTTTTTTTTGAGACAGATCTGCACACCTTCCTGATATCCTGAGTGAAGAAAGTATGTAATATCACTATGAGTGATAACATACGATGTTTGGTTTTCTGTTCTTGTGTCAGTTATATTTGTGAAGAATATTACTAGAAAGAGGTAAAGGGATTTATTATTATTATTATATTTTAAGTTCTGGGGTTCATGTGCAGATTGTGCAGGTTTGTTACATAGGTATACACATGCCATAGTGGTTTGCTGCATCTAACCCCCTGTCACCTGCATTAGGTATTTCTCCTAATGTTATGCCTCCCCAATTCCTCCACCCCCGATATCCTTCCCCTAACCAACCCTCCAACTTCCCAACAGGCTCCAGTGTGTGATGTTCTCCTCTCTGTGTCCATGTGTTCTCATTGTTCAACAGCCACTTATGAGTGAGACTATGCAGTATTTAGTTTTCTGTTCTTGTGTCAGTTTGCTGAGAATGATGGGTTCCAGCTTCATCCCTGTCCTTGAAAAGGACAGGAACTCATCCTTTGTTATGGCTGAATAGTATTCCATTGTGTATATGTGCCATATTTTCTTTATCCAGTCTATCATTGATGGGCATTTGGGTTGTCTCCAAGTCTTTTCTATTGTAAACTGCGTCACAATAAACATACATGTGCATATGTCTTTATAATAGAACAATTTATAATCCTTTAGGTATATTTCCAGTAATGGGATTGCTGAGTCAAATGGTATTTCTTGATCCTTGAGGAATCACCACACTGTCTTCCACAATGGTTGAACTAATTTACACTCCCACCAACAGTGTAAAAGTGTTCCTATTTCTCCACATCCTCTCCAGCAACTGTTGTCTCCAGATTTTGTAATGATCACCATTCTAACTGGTGTGAGGTGGTATCTCAACATGGTTTTGTTTGCATTTGTCTAACGACCAGTGATGATGAGCATTTTTCATATGTTTGTTGGCTGCATAAATGTCTTCCTTTGAAAATTGTCTGTTTATATCCTTTGCCCACTTTCTGATGGGGTTATTCGTTTGTTTTTTCTCATAAATTTGTTTAGGTTCTTTGTAGATTCTAGATATTAGCCGTTTGTCAGATGAGTAGATTTCAAAAATTTTTTCCCATTCTGTTGATTGCCTCTTCACTCTAATAATTGTTTCTTTTGCTGTGAAGAAGCTCTTATGTTTATTTAAATCCCATCTGTCTATTTTGGCTTTTGTTGCCAATGCTTTTGGTGTTTTAGTCATGAAGTCCTTGCCTACACCTATGTCCTGTATGGTTTTGCCTAGATTTTCTTCTAGGCTTTTTATGGTGTTAGGTCTTATGTTTAAGTCTTTAATCCATCTGGAGTTAATTTTAGTGTAAGGTGTCAGGAAGGGGTCCAGTTTCTGCTTTCTGCACACTGCTAGCCAGTTTTCCCAATACCATTTCACAGGTTTAAATAAAATATTGGTTGGCTGCTTATTTGTTATTTTCATCCCCTATTCCTTCCTGTCTCCATTGTTAAACACAATTATTGGCATAAAAGAGGTTTTTAATACCTATTTTTAAACTGTATTCTAGCCTGGGCAATAAAACAAGAATCCCATTCTCTCTCCCTCTGTCTCTTCCTCTTTCCTTCTCTCTTTCATTCTTTTTTTCTTTCTTTTGCTTTCTTTCTTTCTCCTTTTCTCTCTTTTTCTAAAATCTCTTAAAAAAAAAAAAAAAAAAAAAAAAGAATTGCAGGGATGGGTGTTTTTTTTTTTCCTGACACCTGGATGTAGAAAGTAGTACAGTGAAGAAACGTATTTGTTGATACTGACCATAAAGCCATGATTTAAGCATAATAATCCTATAAAAATACAAGAAAAGAGCAGCAAAGTTAGGAAACTAAGGGAAAGAGGAAAAAAAACCTGAGTGTATCCTAAAGAAACGCATTTAGAAGACAGACATTAAAGGAAGAAGAGGGAATAAGAGTGTCAGAACATGGAAAATCAAAAAAAATTTTGTCTACAATAAGTTGGTTTCCCCATATACAAGATAAAGAAACTACATAGTCATAGTTATTACCAATGCCACATTTAAGTCCAACTTTTTAAACACTGTTTACGTAAACCATTTTTTCCTTTTCATGAAAGTCAGTCTAGGTTTCTTTTCCTTTTTTTTCCCTCTTCCTTTCCTGCTATAACTTAACAAAAAACATTTAGCACTCTGAAAAAAATGTAGGCCCGGTGCGGTGGCTCACGCCTGTAATCCCAGCACTTTGGGAGGCTGAGAAGGGCAGATCACCTGAAGTCAGGAGTTCAAGACGAGCCTGACCAATATGGTGAAACCCTGTCTCTACTAAACACACAAAAATTAGCTGGGTGTGGTGGTGGGCATCTTCAATCTCAGCTATTTGGGAGGCTAAGACAGGAGAATCACTTGAACCCAGAAGGCGGAGGCTGCAGTGAGCCGAGAACATGCCACTGCATTCCAGCCTGGGCAACAGAGCGAGACTCCATCTCGGGGGGGGGGTGAAGGTAGAAAACTAGCAAATTACTTAAAATTATTGTTTTATCAAACGACCTATTTACCTAGTATAGAAGTTCTGCCACTTGCTGGTGACACTGCTTCTTGTATAGCACTAAGTTCATGCTGGTTTAAGTCCAAACCATATTTGACTTTTGCTACAGGTGGCTTTGAGGATCTTATACCCAGGTCTTTTTCCAGATGCTCACCTATTAAGTCAATGACAAAGTTGGGCACAATAAAAAAAATCTATTAACATACTTTTAACTTTTCTTCAACTAGCAAGCTACAGGGGACGTAAACAAGGAATAACCAGTGGAATAATAACAATAAAACACAATTATCTTACCACTTTGCTTGGCACTAGAATCTTCTGAAACCAGCTGATTATCATCAGAGTTGTTCCTATCTGCATGCCTAATGTTTTCCTGATCATTTTCTGCTAGGTCTTGTATATTAGGAAACCACTCTTTGAGCTGTCCCATCTTCTGCGTTTTTAAATCATTTCCAACTGTGGGCTTACTTATCTGAAAAAGTGGAGATGAGGGTGGGGAAACACAAGTTGGGGGATCAAGTGATGAATTCTTCATTAGAGTTGTATCTCCTGGCCGGGCATGGTGGCTCACGCCTGTAATCCAAGCACTTTGGAGGCCAAGGCGGGTGGATCACCTGAGGTTGGGAGTTCAAGACCAGCCTGAACAACATGGTGAAACTCTGTCTTTATTTATAAAAAAGATTTATATCTCCCTTCTTAAATTAGAATGTCAATCAAATAAATGTAAAGTTCCATCAATCACACTTTACAATTTTATCTATATATAAAACATAAGATGTGCTTCTAATGCCAAAAGGATAATATTTCCATTGACAATAAAACCATTTGGCCAGACACAGTCGCTCACGCCTGTAATCCCAGCACTTTGGGAGGCTGAGGCAGGCAGGTCACCTGAAGTAAGGAGTTCGAGAAAAGTCTGGCCAACATGGTGAACCCCATCTCTACCAAAAATACAAAAATTTGCTGGGTTTGGTGGTGCATGCCTATAATACTCAGGAGGCTGAGGCAGGACAATCACTTGAACTGGGAGGTGGAGGTTGCAGTGAGCTGAGATTGTACCAATGTACTCCAGCCTGGGCAATAGAGCAAAATTCTGCCTCAAAAAAAAAAAAAAAAAAAAAGGAAAAGAAAATAAAAGTAAGAAAATACAACCACTCATAGCCTTGGACTTAAAAATTCAGCCTCTGGCCAGGTGCAGTGGATCACACCTGTAATCCCAGCATTCTGGGAGGCTGAGGTGGGAGGATCAAGAGGTCAGGAGATGCAGACTATCCTGGCCAACACGATGAAACTGCATCTCTACTAAAAATACAAAAATTAGCTGGGCATGGTGGCACATGCCTGTATTCCCAGCTACTCAGGAGGCTGAGGCAGGAGAATTGCTTCAACCAGGCGGTTGGAGGCGACAGTGGGCCATGGCACCACTGCACTCCAGCCTGGCGACACAGCGAGACAACAAACAAACAACAACTTAGCCTCCATTGCATCTTTCCATAAGACATTACATTTGAGTATCTCCTGCTTTTCTTTTGTCATTACTTTCCCTTTAAATGATCAGTACATCTCTAGACGTCAACCCTTCCTGAACTCAACTCAAGCTTTTTCTCGATATCAAAGGTTTTGTAGAATTCTATTTAGACTAAATAATAAATTTAGGAAGTGGCCTTTTATTTTTTTTTTTGAGATAAGGTCTCCCCCATTGTGCAGGTGGAAGTACAGTCACATAATATGGCCACCTGCAGCCTCAACCACCTGGGCTCAAGATATCTTCCCACCTAAGCCTCCAGAGTAGCTGGGACTAGATGTACATGTTACCACACCTGGCTAATTTTTGTATTTTTTGTAGAGACCTTTTTGCCATGTTGCCCAGGCTGGTCTTGAACTCCTGGGCTCAGGGGATCCACCTGCCATGGCCTCCCAAAGTGTTGAGATTACAGGTCTGGATCACCACACCCAGCGAAAGTGGCCTTTTAAAATAAAATGGATAAGTCCAAATTTAGAACATACTCGTCTCCCAGGCAGAGCAACTATGAATGAGTCACTGGGCCAGAGTCTTATGAACAATTCGGATACAAGCAGCATGCCCAGCTGTATGTCAGCCTAAAATCATGCTAGTTTTACAACAAGTAATAATAGTGTCACTTGAGAAAAAAGGTAGTGTTTATGTAAATTTGGATATGTCAGCAAAGAGCACAATGTCTGAGGCTATGTACGAGAAATTCTGCTAACCAGTTATTTTTATAATTTTAATCTTATAGTAAGCTTAAAATACATTAAAACAAAACTCCGAAATGAGAATCTACACTGTTTTGTGGTATGTTTGTATTTAAAATTAATTGAGCTTTGAGCTACGTGCGGTGGCTCACATCTGTAATCCTAGCACTTTGAGAGGTTGAGGTTGGTTAGGGACTAACCTGGCCGACATGGCAAAACCCAGTCTCTACTTAAAAAAAAAAAAATACAAAATTTACCCGGGCATGGTAGCACACAGCTGTAATCCGAACTACTCAGGAGGCTAAGGCACAAGAATCATTTGAACCCAGGAGACAGAGGTTGCAGGGAGCCGACATGGTGCCACTGCACTTCAGCCTGGATGATACAGCAAGACCTTGTCTCCAAAAAAAAAAAAAAATAGTAAAATGAAAAAAAATGAAATTAATTGGGCTTCATGTAACTATTCACTGCATAAACATCATGTGGGTGGATCAATTTTTAATTTCCACATTATTTAGGTAGAAAAAGCACAGTTGAGATCAAACTACTTATTCTCAATAACTAAACACTTGTAATCCTATCATTAAAAACTAATTTGAGTTTAAACTTCTATTGTTTCATTATTATTCAGGTTTAAAACATACCTGACTGCCTTTAAGGAAATCCTTCAAAGTCTCTTCATGTTTCTGTATCTGCTGCTGCAATGCTATTTGTCTCTGTACAAGCGATTTTTCTTGGGTTTTCTGGCTATAATGCAGAACTTCTCTTTGTAGTTCCAACTGCTTCTGAAGTCCCAAGTTATCTTGCTGGGCTAAGACAGGCTGTGAAAAACTCAAAAGTCTATCTTGAAACCCTGGGATCACAGGATCACTTAGGGGAGCTGCATGTTCATTATGGGATAAATGTAATTCACAAGTGCTTTTAGGTTTAGTTTCTGCAAAAGGTAGTGGAATAAACGAACGCTCTGTTTCCTTGGGTAGAAACAAAGAGGGGATAGTATGCTCAGCAGATTCACTTTTGTCCAACTTTGTTTGTTTGTTTAAAGGCAGTTCTTCCTGGGGTTTCTGGTAAGAATGTATCACTTCCCTTTGTACATCCAATTGAGCTGTCAAATTATCTCCCTGAGGCAGAATAGGCTGTGAAAAACTCAAAAGTCTATCCTGTAATCTTGGGATCTCAGGATGACCTGAGGGAACAGTATTATTACTTTTGGTTGGGAAAGACTTCTGGGTTCTTTCAGAGTCAGCAACAGGCAGTACTATCTGGGATAGAAATGAAGAGGAGCTAATTTGTTCAGATGATACTCTTTTCTCCAATTCACTTAATCTTTGCAAAAGCAATTCTTCTTTGACTTCCTGACTAGATCGAATGGCTTTCTTCTGTGTATCTAACTGCTGCTGAAGTGCCTGCAAATCACCATGGTGAGACTGAATAAAAAGCTCAGGAGATACCTTTTCCTCAAACGTACATGGTTTTGAGAAAATCAATTCTTTCTGGGTTTTCTCAATAGAAGGAAGGAAATCTGTCTGTGCATGTAAGTGTTCTTCAAGTGCAATCAAATTATCCTGTTGAGGTAAAACAACATGTGATAAACCCAAAAGCCCATCAGGCAATCTTGCTACCTCAGCGTGACCTGAAGATACCATATTATCACTGTTAATTGAACATGGTTCTTGGTTTCTTTCAGATTCAGTAAGAGGTAATGAGGTGAATGAATGCTGTGGTATTAGGGGTAAGGAAGAGGTGTCAACCTGCCTGGGAGACATTCTTCCCTCCCATTCACTCTGTTTATGTAAAAGTAATTCTTCCCGAGCTTCTTGTCTAGCTAGAATGATGGCTTCTCTCTGTGTAGCTAACTCTTCTTGAAGTGCCTTCAAATTATCTTGTTGAGGCTGGATAAGTTGTGATATCCTCAAAAGTCTATCCTGCAACTGTGGGATCCGAAGATGAGTTGAAGAAATTTTACTTTCACTCTCTGTTGAAAGAGGTTCCAGGATTGTGCCAGACTCAGCTGAAGCTAACGAAGTAAATGAAAGCTGTACCAACTGGGGTACGAATGAAGATGAGCCAGTTTGTTCAGAAGATGTATTTTCTTGGGTTTTCCGGCTGAATTTCTCAGTGTCTAGCCATGTTTGGCGTTCCTCCAAATTATCTTGTAGAGGTAGTTTACGTTGTGAAACTCTCAAAAGTCTTTCCTGAAATCTTGGGATCTTAGAACAGCTTAAGGGGATGATACTGTCACTCTTGATTGACATACGTTCCTGGAATCTCTCAGATTCATCTACCTGGGAAAGGGATGAAGAGGTGCCAGTCTGCTCAGAAGAAATTCTTTCCTCCAATTCACTTTCTGTGTGTACAAATTCCTGAGTCCCTTCTTTAGCACCAAGTATTACCCTTTGTATCTGTGACTGTTCTTGGAGTACTGTCAAATTTTCTTCCTGTGGCAATCTATGCTGTGGAAAACTAAGAGACTTATCTTGAAGTGCTGGGATTATCAAATGACTGGAGGGAACTACATTCTCCTTCTCAGATAAATAAAGCTCCTGAATTCTCCTAGGCTCAGCTTTAGCAGAAGCTTGTGAAGCAACTGAATGTTGAACCACTACTGGTGAGGATGAAGAGCTCACCAGCCCAAACTTACTGTCCCCTGAATCTCTTTGTCTATGTAAGAGTAATGCCACCTGAGCTTCATGCCGAGCCTGAAGAATATCCCTCTGTTTAGTCAACTGTTCTTGGAGCAACTTCAAACTATCATGTAGAGGTAGGAACTGCTGTAGAAAACTCAAAGACCCATCCTGAGATTTGGGGATGTCAGATTGGCATGAAACAAGTCCTTTCTCGCTCTTAGATGAATATTGCTCCTGGATTTTTCCAGGTTTTGTATCAGCAGAAGGTGGTGAAGTAAATGCATGCTGAGCTATCTGAAATGGGAGAGAAGAGGGCTCAGACTGTTCAGAACATGCTCTTCCATCCAATTCACTCTGTTTATGTACAGACAATACTTCCTGGGCTTCTTGCCTAGCCTGAAGGCTATCCTTCTGAATATGTAACTGCTCTTGGAGAAATTTAAAATTATTTTGCTGTGATAAGATAGGCTGTGAAAAATTCAAAAGCCTATCCTGAAGTTGTGAGATCACATGATGGCCTGAGGAAACTGCAGTATTATTCTTGGCTGGTGAAGATTCCTGGATGTTCCCCAAATCAGCTTGGGCAGAAGGCAATAAAGCAGATGAATTGGGAGTTACCAAGGGAAGGAATACCGAGAGGCCAGTTTGCTGTTCCAATTCTTTCTGTTTGTACAAAAGCAACTGTTTGTGAGCTTCTTGTCTTGCCTGAAGAACTTTCTTCTGTACGTCTAACTGCTCTTGGAGGGCCTTCATATTACCTTGCTGGGCTGTGATATTCTCTGAGGGTAGCAAATGCCTATCATGCATTTGGCCGATGATAGAATGGCTTGTGGAAACTGTACTTTTCCTCATAGTTGAAAAGGGTTCTTGCATTTCTCCTGATTCGACTTTAACAGGTGAAGAAATAAAAGAATGCTGAGGTACTAGTGGTACAAATGAAGAAGGTTCAGTTGGCTTGGAAGACATATTTTCACTATTCTCTGAGAACATCTGTTGGGAATCTAAACTTTGAAAAGTTGTTACCCTAAACGTTTCAGATATTTTTCTAGCATCCTGTGATATTAGCTGCCTGTCATGTGACAAAGCCCTTGACAGTGTCTCAGAATCTTCAGGGACCAATTTATAGTCTCTCTGTTGTGTTTCAGTCTGAGAAAAATGCGTTAAATATTCTTGTGATTTTAAAGACTGATTGGTTAAAATATCTGAAACACCTAATGTTTCTGTTGTTTCCACTTGTCTTTGTGGAAAGTGATTTTGTCTGGCTACCTGAAAATGACCTTGTTCTAATTTGGAGGTCTGTATAGGCTGTATGGGTTGGTATTTGTTAGGACTCAACTTGAGTCTCTGACCTTGATCCCAGTGCTCTGATACAGCAGTTGGTCTCTCAGATTTCCATGATGGCACGGATATTTTAGAATCAGTTATCAATGATGGAGCTGACATCGATGGGCACCTTCCCTTTAACACAGTTTGATATTCAAGTAATCGTTTCCTGGCTGTTTCAACAGACTGCCTGTGTAACCTAACAAAAACAAAAGAAAACAATTACTCTTTTTTAATGAAAAATAAAAGCCCCATATCTATAGATTAAATTTAACAAACAGCAATCTAGGGTTGGCAATACTCATGGTGAAAAGAAATTATATTCACATTGTCCTTTAAGAATGGCAGTTTTATATGCCATAGTTCTAAGAAAATCCAAATTGATCATCATATAAACAAAATAATAAATCTTAAAAGTGTAGCCACATATGATCTCATAGAAATTATACCCTAGCTAATACCTGTTTTGTTGTAAAAGCTGATGTTGATAGTTACGAATCAACTGCCTATGACTATCTTCATCAGAAATTACAGTGCATGATGCTGGAACAATGCCAACCTAATAAAAGACAAAGTTACTAATTAAAAGGCAAATTTAGAAATAAGTACTAAAGTATTTTTACATACAGTTCTATAATTATAATCTTCTATACAGTTTCCATTAGTAAGAAATAAACTAATCTGTCTTTCTCCTTTAGTGCCCGTCCAAAAGCTCAATGTACTCATTACCTATAAACCATGGTCGTATCTATTAATATCCTATAGAAACTGAAAGACGAAAGCCGTAACTGGGCAAATTTATTATATATACATACATTATATTAAAAAAAGAACAAATATTAATTAGAAAGGCATTTTACTTTTCTTTTTTTGAAATGGAGTCTCACTCTGCAACTTCCACCTCCCGTGTTCATGTGATTCTCCTGCATCAGCCTCCTGAGTAGCTGGGATTACAGGCATGCACCACCATGCCCAACAAATTTTTTATTTTCAGTAGAAATGGAGTTTCACCATGTTGGCCAAGCTGGTCTTGAACTTCTGACCTAAAGTGATCTGTCTCAGCCTCCCAAAATGCTGGGATTACAGGCGTGAGCCACTGTACCCAGCCAACCATTTCACTTTCCTAATTGCTACAAGTGCTCATATTTTCTTGCCCTCGTCACCAAAAGATTTACATAGTGATGAGATTTTCTGCATCCTACCCCAGTCTGCTGAGTAGTTTTTTTTCTTTTTTCTTCTTCCAGCTGAGCCCTGAAGCAGTCAGTTTCTAATCTCAATTTCTGCTGTTCAATTTGTTCAAGTAATTCCAACTGCTTTTGCTTCTGCTCTTCTATTTCCATTATCTAGGTAACAAAAATACTATTGATCTATTAACAACAAACTCATATAAAGGGAAAGCTAATACACATTCCATTTAAAAGAAAGAGGTTTCTTCACAAAGAGTACCAATTTTCAAAGAATTAAGTAGTGATGCTTCATCTCTGTTATTGTCACTGACAGACTGAGGATGGGAGTAAAAGATGGGAAATGGGAAAAAGAGAAAAAGGGAGAGAAGTAAAAAAAGGCAGAAGGAAACAAAAGAATAAATACATTAACTATTTCTACTTTCTGAGAGCACAGGGAAACCCTGATCACCACTGAAGAACTATTTTCAAGCAGCAAATGAAGTACAGCCAAATTCTATCTTCACATACTTAATAGTATAAATAACGAGTACAGAAATTAAATATCAAGGCCTCCTAAAATACTTTGATTTCTTAGCCATGCCCATTAAGAGGTACAGTTATCTAGAAGCAATGAACAATATTCTGTGTCTTTTTTGTCAGCCATGGAACAGAAGAAAATGGCAGAAAGATAACACAAACTCTAATATTATATAAGCATACTTACATTCTAAGTAATATGAACATGTTTGAGTAACTACGAGGTTCATGAGGACAAAACTTGCCTGCCAAATCTAGTACCTTAGTCCCTTCCTATCTGCAATTTAGCTTTTGTGGTTTAATTACTCAGGGTCAACAGCAGCCAGAAAATATTAAATGGAAAATTCCAGAAATAATTCATAAGTTTTAAATTACACACTGTTCTAAGCAGTGTGATGAAATCTTGCACTGTCCTGCTGAAAACAAGAATAATCCCATTGTCCAGCGTATCATGCTATAAACTCGATCAGGCCATTTGTTATGTAGTAGCCATCTCGGTTACAGAAACTTGCCTGCTGCAGCATCACAGTGCTTGTGTTCAAATAACCCTTGTTTTACTTCATAATGGCTCCAAAGCATAAGAGTAGTAATGCTAGCAATTCAGATATGTCAAAGAGAGGCGGTAAAGTGCTTCCTTTTAGTGAAAAGTTGAAAGTTCTCAATAAGGAAAGAAAAAAAAATTGTACACTGATTGCTAAGATCTATGGTAAGAGTAAATTTTCTATCAGTGGAATTATAAAGAAGGAAAAAAATGCACCCATACTATATACAGGAATCAATACTATCCACGATACAGTACTATCAGGCACCCACTAGGGGTCTAGGAACATATAACCTGTGCATAAGCAGGGACTACTATACAACAATCCTTGATAGATAAAATATTTACTAAGTAAAAAAAAAAAAGGAATGCACATTAAGTTTTATTATATAAAGAACAGCATTTCTACTAGAGATAATGAACAATGATCTTGTTTTCAAGATAAAAAAAAAAGTCTCGACCTGATTCTTTACTTATTCCTAATTAGGCAACAGTGGCTTCAACTGAGTTCCTGTATTCCTCTTCCTTACTTTTCCTCACTCATAGGAAACCCTGAATTTAGACTGTTTACAGTTCTGTAGTACATCTAGAACCATGCTAACCATACACTGGTTACTAGCTATATGTGACTACTTAAATTTAATTAAAATTAAATAAAACTTAAAATTCAGTTACTCAGTTACACTAACACTTTAAGAATTCAACAGCTCATGTGGCTAATAGATACATGCTGGACATAGATATAGAACATTTTTATCATCAAAGAAAGTGCTATTGAACAATACTGTTCTAGACTAATGATGAGAAAATATTTTTTCTTTTTTTTTTGAGACGAGTTTCACTCTTGTTGCCCAGGCTGGAATGCAGTGGTGCAACTTTGGCTCACTGCAACTTCCACCTCCTGGGTTCAAGTGATTCTTATGCCTCAGCCTCCTGAGTAGCTGGAATTACAGGTGCACACCACCATGCTCAGCTAATTTTTGTATTTTTAGTAGAGACGGGGTTTTGTCATGTTGGCCAGGCTGGTGTTGAACTCCTGACCTCAGGTGATCCACCCATCTAGACCTCCCAAAGTGCTGGGATTATAAGCATGAGCCACCGTGCCCAGCCTGAGAAAATATTTATCTGAGAAGAAATACTGGCTCACGGAATTCTCATTCCCCAGCTATATTTTTGAAAAAACTAACTAGGACTATAACCTGACTTGCTTAGTAGTAATTACCCTCCTTCTAGGTAAGTTGGGTTGAAAAAATCTTTTGTTAAAAGTAGATGAGACCAAAATTATAAGTTAAGGAGGACTTTGTTTTTATTTTTTTTGAGATAGGTTTCACTCTGTTACCCAGCCTGGAGTGCAGTGGCATGATCTTGACTCACTGCAACCTTCAGCTCCTGGGTTCAAGCAATCCTCCCACCTTAGCCTCCTGGGTGGCTGGGACTACAAGTGTGTTTTAGTAGAGATGGGGTTTCACCAGGTTGGCCAGGTTGGTCTCAAACTCCTGGGCTCTAGAGATCTGCCCGCCTCAGCCTCCCAAAGTGCTAGAATTTCAAGCATGAGCTACCACGGCTGGCCTAAAGAGGTTAAAGTTTAGCTTGGGCAACGTGGTAAGACCTCATCTCTACTAGGAAAAAAAAAACCAGCTGGGTATGGTGGCCCATGCCTGTAGTCCCAGCTACTCAGGAGGCTGAGGTCAGAGGACTGAAGACATCAAGGCTGCAGTGAGCCATGATCATGTCACTGTACTCCAGCCTGGGCGACAGAACAAAAACAGGGGGTCATATATTAAAAATTTTTCCTCTGAAATATATTTTTCAAAGAAACTTGTGGGATTACAAAGCCCATCTGAGTGTCTAATACTCTGATAAGGACTTGTTAATTCAACATTTATTGTATACTTACTATGTACAAAGCATTGGATCAGAAACTGTGTAGGATAAACTCAATCTTTTAAAGAAGATGGGTCAAACAAAATTATATAATAGTAGCAGGGGGTGGGGAGGGGGGGAATAAATCTTTAAAAATAATTCAAATTACCTGTTTCTGCCTTGCTGACTTTCTAATCCTGGCTGCTTCTTCTTGAGGATGAAGTAGAATTGAACTCTGAGCTACAGTTGTGATAGGCAGAGTCTCTTTTATTTCTAGAGGAATGCCCCAAACAAAAATTAGTTTCAATAATTTAGCATTTTGACACCATTATAATGCCCTTTCTTAATATATCACATGTAATTTTATTAAAAAAAAAAAAAGATGTGAAGAGTCAAATTTAATTTGAGGATGTGATAAAAAGAAATACCTTGTTCTTTTCCAGAGTTTGTACCACACGAAAGTGATTTATCTTCACTAGTAAGTGGTCCAGACTCAATTGTTAGTGTATCACTTTCAACAACTGTAATAGATAATACCACTGGTATTATGAATATATCATCACTGTCAAGCTTAAATCAAAGCAAAATAACAAAATTCTGGTATTAACAAATTCAATCTAGGGCCACCTGAATATCTCATTTAGTTAAGATCCAGTCACCTTCCTGATGATCAAATATATTTCTCATTAAACCCAAGCCTAATATTAAGACATCAAAGACTGAAATTGTGAAAACGTGAAGAACTGATTTAAAAGATATGCTGAAGGGTTTCAAACACAGTGGAAAAGCGTAACAAGAGTGAAAATAACAAGGAATCAAAGTTAAAAAAGAGAAGCTAACGAAATGTCAATGTATCTTTGATATATTTAGATGCTAGAGTTTTTTTTAAGTAATTTGTGAAACGAGAGCAGAGAAGGAAGTTAAAGCAATTTGTTCTGATCCTGTTTGGGTAGCCAGATACTCTGCATGGAGCAGCCGTTTCTGTTCACTTATTTATTCATTTGGCACCTACCTATGTGGTACATGCTGGGGATACCACAGTGAATGAGAAAGGGCTTCAAAGAGGCTTACAGAGTAGGTAGCACAACCATCATATAATTATCCCAGAAAAAATTATAAAAGTAAAAATTGTGACAAGTACTATATAAGAAAAGTGAAGGGTTATACAATAGAGTATAATAAATAACAACTTTCTGGGCAAGATGAAATTTCTCTGAGGAAATGACATTTAAGCAGACACCTGAAAGGTAAGGAAGAACCAGCCAGGTTAACTATGTGAAGAAGTATAGGAGACTTTTCCAGACAGACCAATAGGTATAAAACGCCCTATGAGGATAAAGAAACAAACCTTGGCCCATTGAAGGAACTGAAAGATCAGTGTGCACGGGGTATAGTCAGGCAAGGGGGAGAATAAAGCAAGATGAGAATGGAGAAAGCTCCTCTTTATAGGCCCTTTATCAAAAGAACTTGGTCACGGATTGAATATGAGAGTCCCCATTTTTGGATTCCAATACCATATTCTCCCCAACTTCTCTGGTCACTCCTTTCACTGACTTTGCTATTTGCCCTTTCTCTAGTCATCCTCTTGATGCTGGAATCCCTCAAATGGTCTTACATGCCCTCTTTTCACTGAATTATTTCCCCTCCAAGTGGTTCTCTATGCCCATGGCATTAAATATCATATATATGTCTACATTCCAAATTTACCTCTCTTCCTTTAAACTATTCAATTAATTCAACAAATGTTAACTGAGCACCTACTTTGTACAAGACAGTGCTCCAGGCTCTGGGGACATAGCAATGCAGAAAATCAAAGCTCCTATCCTTATGCATAGGTGGGGTAGGCATTGAGACAATAAGCAAAATAAGCACCAAAGTCACTTTATTGCCCATCAGATATTGATAAGAGCTATGAGGGGAAAGCAGGGTAAAGGGGATAGGAAGTGAAAGGTGTGGAGGTCGGAGTAGAGGTGGGGAGGGTAGAAGTGTGCCATTTTATACAGTCAGAAAAAACCTTACTGAGAAAGTGATAGCTGAGTAAACATGTGAAAGAAACAATGGAGTGAGTCATGGAAATACCCAAGAAAAAGAGAAGTCTAGCCAAAAAGACCAGCAATTGCTAAGACCAGGGGCCCTATGTTTGCTGTTTGAGAAATAGTGAGGAAGCTGGCATCTACGGTGCAGAAGACGAGAAGAGAGGTGTGGCAGGAAAATGAAGTCAGAAAGGTAGTGAGTATGACAGGAGCAGTGGTGGGGGTGTATATGTGTAGGTCACATAAGGCTTTGAAACTACTATACACTCTCTGGTTTTTACTGAGTGAAACTGATAGTTATTGGAGGGCTTCACCCAGAGGAATGACATGAGATTATTTGTTTTTAAGAGGCGTGTTAATAGACCATAATAGGGAGGTGCAAAGGCTGACGACAGCAGGCTACTACAAGAATCTACCCTATAAATGAATGTGGCTTAAACTAGGATGTAGATGGTAAGAAATGGCTGGACAATGGATATATTTCGAGGGTAGGATCAACTGGATCAGCTAATAGTTTGGATGTAAGATATGAAAAGAGGGAACCAGAATGACTATAAGCTTTTCGGTTTGAGTAAGGGAATTAAAATATTGCCAGATACTGAAATGTGAAATACTGTAGGAAAAGCAGGTGTGTGGCGGGAGGGGATATCAACAGTTCACTTCTGAACACACTTAAGATATTGTTAGATATACAAGAGATGATAAACAGTTAAATAAGTAAGTTGATTTCAAAAAGAAGGCCAAGACTAGACATACACACTTGGGAGACATCAGTATATAGATGATAATGTAAAGCGTGACATTTGAGATCATCTAGGGAGTTTTGGCACAAAGAGAAGGGACTTGCAGAATGAGCTCCAGAGGCAATGGTTAATCATTGTGGAGATGTGGATAAACAGCAAAGAAAATGAAAGAGGAAACAGTAAAGTAGGAAAAATAAAGGAAGGGACTGTCAAGAGGCCAAGGGAAGAAAATACTTCAAGAAGGCTTCCTGTGGGACTCAGGAAAAATCTAAAACACAAATATAGACTGTAAGTCACTTTTCTCAAAAGCACAGAAGCAAAACATTTCCATACAAATCCAATCACATTTCTAAAAGAATCTCCATCAAGGAGATACTTGAATTGTATGTGAACAGATACTCTACAACTTCTGGAAATATATTTAAGAGCCTATTTTTCCAATCAAAAATTACTTAAAATTAGCAAATAAAAAACCAAATATCTGGTGGGAATACGATACACTCAAAACCCATTAACATGCTTGTATATCCTTTAATCAGGAGTTATTCTTTCAAGAGTTCTTCTTCAGGAAGTAAAAATGTGGGCAAAGACTTCACTAAAAGGATGCCCACTATAGCACAAAAAATACCAAGAAAAATTAGAAACCAGCATAAACATCTCATTAAGGAACTGGTTAATTTTGATTCATTGATTACATTGGAATAAATATATATAAATAACAATACTACATTAAAAGTATTCTGTAAGAAGATTTACTAAGGCTTTTAATGGTTCTTTGTCACTTTTAATTAGCAGGATTATATTTTGTTCCTTTTAACCTCTATTCTTTGGTTTTTCAGGAAAGAACCTACTTTTGAACAACTTAAAAAGGGTTTATATAAAATGAGACTCTTGGAGAGAAATACCTTGTTCCTGCCCAGAGGACAGCATTCTCTCTTCGCTGGCAATTGTTCCTGACTCAACCGTTGGTGCTTTACTCTCAATTTCACTAACAGTCGTAATCATTTCACTTTCATCCTCAGACATGGATTGAATTGTCCAGAGAGATTTTTGGTTTCGGATCTTATTTAACAATTTTTTAAAAAGAACTTTTGAAGGAATCTGTTGGGTCTTCATTGCCAAGGGAACTAAAAGAAAGAAAGAAAGAAGGGACTGTTATATCATTCACTAAGATAGTGAAAATAGGTAGAGAAGGTTTCAGTAGGCAAGAGAAGATTATAAATTTATTGCTAGACACGGAGTTTTAAGTAACTATGGGAAAGCTGAGTGAAAAAGTTCAGAATGTTGGAGACAGAGATGTCTGAAAGATCAAAATTTGTGCTACCCATCATTACACACGAAGTATCTAGAAATAACTGAATACCAGTAGGATCTCTGATGATCTGACAAGTCTGTGCTGACCTTTGTTGTGCTGAACCTCCACTGACTCAAATGGAGATGGCACCAAGTTAAAGAGGCTAAATAAGAGATCCAAAGCTAGCCAATGAGCTATGCAGTTTCATTGAGGGAATACATACAATGAAGAGTCCAGTGGCGGCAGGCTGGACTGAAGAACTGTAAAAACCATGCAGTTTAAATAGCATTGTCACTTAGTAACCTTTTCCTTATGACCTCCAACTGACAACCTTTATTGAAGCTAACACTTGATGCCTTGATCCTCTGTATGGCTCATGTTTCACGGAATGAGACAGGGGCTCAGATGTTCCTCATAGACAAAAAACAAATCTCCAGGTTGGCTAATCCCAGATTCCATAGCTCAGAACCACATTCAGGTGTGTGTGCCACACAGGGTCATCCTCAGGGTATGCTTAAGTTATTGCTATCAGGTATGTTTGCCATGCAACCTTTCAAATGAATTCAGAATTGAGCACCTAACTCAATTAACTTAAAAATCTTCAGATCATCTGTATGTATCAATAAAATCTCCTCCTACACATATGAAAAAGGATCATCAATGATGGAAATATGAAAACACTGTTTCCTTTAGCTACCATTCCCATCAGTATTACTCATTGCTTGCACTTAAATCATATTTTCCTAACTGTTGGCTAAGGATTAGCATTTTTTTTCCTGTGAAATATTGTAATATTTAGATCAGAAAGGTTTTTACCATCTGTTTCACTAGAACATATTATTTCAGCTTCTGTCACTGGAAGGTCTTCAGCTGCGCCCAAATTTTCTTGTTCTATTGAAAGGTCCAACTCTTCATCTTGGATCTGATCAGTCACAGTGGGCAAAGGCTCTGGTTCAAGGTGCAAAATCAGATTCCCTTTTACCTCTTAAAAAAGAAATATAGAGACATGTTTCCATTCCAAAATGATTAAAAATAACTGGATCACAAAAATGCAAAGACCATTATAATGCCTTAATCTAAAATATGGAGGTCTCCTTCAAACTGAGACCCCATTTCAAAATAAAAACTGCTTTATCATTGCAAACATATTTTCCCACCAAAATGTTTAAAACCACTACTGAAAAGCTTACTGAAAATAACTTACTCCTGTCTGCATTGTACATATCTTCAAAGGCAAATTCCAATTCTCTCTGCCAGTCTTCCTTCATTTCACTGCGTTTGTAAGGAAGTTCAACTAGTTGTGGTGGCATCTGCGCTACAGTCTGTCTCCTACGTGCCAGGTCCTCTTGCTGTAGCTGTTTGAGTTCTTTCATTAGTTTCTCCTGATTCTTCAAGAATAAAGAGAACAAAAACTGAGTCACAAACTTTGTATGGTAATATTAACAGTGTTGTGGGTAGGGGAAATGAGGATCAGGGCGTAAGCTTCTCTCTTCTCTTCTATCATTTGTTCAGTCAAAAGACAGACATTTATTCATTCAACAATTATTTGCTGAATACCAGATACCACATTAAGTGCTAGGGACACAATCTCAACCCTACCCTAGTAGTATAAGACCAACAAACAAGTAGTATTACGTTAGTAAAGTACTATGAAAGAGTTAGGCCATAAAGCTTCAAAAATTGTCTGCCAGTTACAGTTTTCCTTTCTGAGGAAAGTCATGAAGTTAATTTCTATATAAGTTGCCACAGCTCCTATAATGTACTTTGTTCCAGTTCTTCATGTACCTGTCTCAGGTAAGCACCAAGACCCACAGTGACTGTGGCTGTACATAGAATATTTCTTTTTACTTCATACTCTTATGAATTTCCATGATTAAAAGAGATCTGAATGTATTTCTTTAAGCTTAAAGAGTGTGGCTATTATGAAAGTTTAATCAGTGTTTTAGGGAGGTTATCTAATGGAATTTTGGTGGTGGGAGGTAAGGAGGGAGAACAAGGAAAAACTTCTCGTTCCTTAGGATAAGGATTTAACCAGAAAAAAGTTGGTGAAACAGAACGAATACATGCAAAAAAAATAAAATAAAATAAAAAAACACCCTGCAACACAAAGGTATAGAGATGAAGGCATGGGATAGTCAGAAAATAGCACACTGTTCATCATAGCTAGTGCATGGAAGGCAAGGATGATTAAGGAAAGGAGATAAAACTGGAGAAGCAGGTAGAAGTCAAATATTAGTTAATATAGACACTAAAAGGAAACAGGGTACCAGGCCATAATACAGTCTGCAGCAAAAAGGTTCGGACAGGAAAAATGAAATCCTCTATTAGCAGTGAGATTGCATGGCAGAGAAATCCTGCATTAAAAGTGTTAACGGGCTGGGCACAGTGGCTCATGCATGTAATGCCAGCACTTTGGGAGGCCAAGGTGGGTAGATCGTTTGAGGTCAGGAGTTTATGACCAGCCTGACCAACATGGTGAAACACTGTCCTTACTAAAAACACAAAAAATTGGGCAGGGCACTGTGGCTCACACCTGTAATCCCAGCACTTTGGGATGCCAAGGCAGGTGGATCATGAGGTCAGGAGATCCTGGCTCACATGATGAAACCCAAACTCTTCTAAAAATGTAAAAATTAGCCAGGTGTGGTGGCACTTGCCTGTAGTCCCAGCTATTCGGGAAGCCAAGGCAATAAAATTGGTTGAACCTAGGAGGCGGAGGTTGCAGTGAGCCGAGATAATGCCACTTCACTCCAGCCTGGGCAACAGAGCAAAACTGCCTTAAAAAAAATCAGCTGGGTGTGGTGGCACATGCCTATAGTCCCAGCTACTCAGGAGGCTGTGACAGGATTGCTAGAATCCAGGAGGCGGAGGAGGCAGTGGGCCAAGAACCCACCACCGCACTCCAGCCTACGCAACAGAGTGAGACTCCGAAACAGAACACACAGGGGTTAACTAATTTGCCCGAGATCAAAGAGCTGACTGGCCAAGAAGAGAGAGAAATCCTGGCAGAATGGCTGTGGAGCCCACCTGCTTAAACTACTAAACACCACTGCTTTTATAGAAGAATCTGTTCAATTTATGACTGCTTTTTGTGTCTCTTTTATTCTAAGTTTAAACCTAAGATAGGGAGAATTACTGATAATAATTCAGACATTCAGCTATTTTAGTCATAATTCACTCCTAGTTTATAAAAGCTAAAAATTTAAAGGAGAAGCTCATGATTTAGTTCAAACTATAAAAATAAACTTACATAAGAAAATTTAATTCCCAATATATTTTTAAGAAGTACTTAAAAACTAGTTCCTAAGATGGGTGTTTAAAACATCCAAATGTATTTGTCAAATCAGAAAATTAAAAAATCAGACTTCTAATAAAATGAATCATTTTTATGCCATGTTTCAAGGCTAAGCACTAAATGAACAATAAGCATGACAGAAGTGAAGCTAAAACTATAAAGTCAGCTTTCATTATAATATTTTGTACATTTATGACAGTCACTACTGATTGATAGACACAATCTCACTCTGTCACCACGGTAGAGTGCAGCAGTGCAATCTCGACTCACTGCAGCTTCTGCCTCCCAGCCTCAAGCAATCCTCCCAGCTCAGCCTTCTTGGGAAATGGGGTCTTGGTCCACAATACAGTCCCAAACTGGGATTGGCTGTATTGCCACCATGCCTGGCTAACTTTTGGATTTTTGGTAGAGACAGGGCTTCTGCATGTTGCCCAGCTTGGTCTTGAACCATGGGCTCAAAGTAATCTGCCCACTTTGACCTCCCAAAGTGTTGGGATTGTAGGCATAAGCCACCTTGACTGGCCTTGACAGTCACTTTTTATTTTATTTTATTTTTTGAGACAGGGTCTTGCTCTGTGGCCCGGGCTAGCATGCAGTGGTGTGGTGTGATCTCAGCTCACTGCAACCTCCTTGTCCCAGGCTCAGGTGATCCTCCCACCTCAGCCTATCAAATAACTGGGACTACAGGCACACACCACCACGCCTGGCTAATTTTTCTGCTTTTAATAGAGATGAGGTTTCTCCGTGTAGCTGGTCTTGAACTCCTGGGCCCAAGCGATCTGCCCGCCTCTGCCTCCCAGAGTGCTGGGACGGCATGCATGAGCTACTGTGGTTGACCTATCAATGGTCACTTTTTAAAAGTTCCAATAGCAAGGAACATGACTTTACTTTTGAAACAACATTCTGCAAAGTCAAAAAATGCTTTGCTCAATGTATATTTAATAAACTAAATCCTCAAATTTATAGAGCATATATGTGATTGAAAAAACTGAATTAGAAAAGTGATTTTTCCTTAGGCTGCTTTGGACTTATTAAAATATTCAACTTTTAATAAATTCATTAGTAAAATTTCTAGAAGAGCAATAGACCGGGAGAATAGCTTAACCCAATCAGAACTTGAAATGGGAGGGCAAAGAAAGTTGAGAAACTTGAAATCATATGAATCAGATTATATTGAACTCCACCCTTCCTACCTTTCTTTGAGCTCATTCACTAATCAGTCCTGCAATGCTATTAGTAAGTCTATCAGTAATGGTCACAGGTAGAATTTAAGTCTTACTTGAGCCAAATGAATCTTCTTCATTGCTTGGAATCCCCGTACATGTGCCTTTTCAAACTGTTCCATCCTCTCTTGTGCTGCCTGTTTTTGTAGTTCTTCCAATCGTTTAGCTTCCTCTTCAGCAGCCAAATGAGCATCTGGCTAGCAGTCAATCAATAACATTTTAGGCAAAATTTTTAAAGTGTGAGACAAGCAATAACTAAAAAACAAAACAATCTTAAAATCATATTTTCTACATATATATAATTAAATATAAGGAGTTATATTTTTAAATGCGCATAATTATCAACTGCATGTATCTATGAAAGGGATCAAATTGACTGTATAAATTTTTAAGAGTTACTCATTTTAAAACAGATTAGGTTATACTCCTCCAAACACATTTCTCCATTACTTTGTAAGTAAAGAAATCTTTTCTTTTTTTGGGAGGCCAAGGCGGGCAGATCACACAAAGTCACCCTGGCCAACACAGTAAAACTCCATCTCTACTAAAAATACAAAAATTAGCCAAGTGTGGTGGTGGGCACCTACAACCCCAGCTACTTGAGAGGCTGAGGCAGCAGAATCACTTGAGTCCAGGAGGAGGAGATTGCAGTAAGCTAAGACTATGCCACTGCACTCCAGCCTGGGGAACAGAGAAAGACTCTGTTTCAAAAAATAAAAAAATAAAAAGAAATCTCATTAAAATGACAGTATTGAAAACTAAACACCCACAAATCTCATTAACATAACACACACAGAAAGGGGCACAAAGTCTGGATTTACTTTTTTTTTTAAGAGATCAGGTCTTGCTTTGCTGAGCAGGCTGGTCTCAAGCAATCCTCCCACCTCAGCCTCCTGAAGTGCTGGGATTACAGGTGTGAGCTACCATACTCAGCCTGGATTTACATTTATTACCTGAACATTCACTTACAAGTACAGGTAAATATTCTAAATGTAACCAGCAGTAAAAGTCTTTTTCTGTCTTTTGTATGTAGAAATTCTGCCAGCCAGTTGAAACAATTAATGATGACCAAGACAGCTACTAACTTCATGTGTAAAATTATTAAAAATTCTCAAATAGTGAGATAGATAAGTAAAGAGATTGATGCCTAATAAATTAACAAAGACTATACTGGCCAAACAAATTTATTAAAATATACCCCCTTTGAGCCACTAAATATTCATGTAAAACTAAATAACATCAGGCAAGACAAAAAAAGTTAGACCAAAATTATGTAGATTTTGTATATCAATATGTATGACATTAAATAAATAACCTCTAAGAACATTTCAATTGATTTCAGCCATGAAGTTTTCAAGAAAAAAGCTGTCTATGAATTCATTTGAAAAAAGTGCTATGTAACTGTCACTGACAAAGAATACACATGATGAAGGGTATGAGTAAGTAATGCAGGACTTTCAAGCATATGATGCTTTGTTCAGTTGTGTGTAGAGGTAGTGAATGTAGCAAAACATAATGTAGAGAATTATTGGCTCTAAGTACAACTACAGCAGGCCACTTTCATAATTCTTCTTCAGCCAAAGATAAATATTATGACATACAAGAGATTTTTGGAATTACTTCATCAGGATATTAAAAACACACACACACAATAACAGCTCTTATGTGCTAAAAATGCTGATTGAACAAATGAAAGTAGTTTCTTTGCCGAAAGCTGCTAAAAAAAAATACCCAAATGTCAAGAGTGCAAGTATTTTTCATATGATACCTGCTGTAAAGATAATATCGTTTTTCTCCAGAGAAGGTGCTAAAATTATTGTGCATGTGATATAAGTTGGGTACAGATGAAAATTCAGAGGTAATTTTATCTTGAAAGCCAAGCACATTGATCATCACATTTTAAATCCAAGATTTAAGGACAGATTTTTCCTAAGTAATGGAGTAAAGCAGCAAATAGAAAAAAATACGAATAAAAATGTGTACAGTAATAAATCTATTTCTGAAAATATTCAGAAATAGTATCTTCAATCAGTACACAAAGCTCATAAAACTGCTAGAAACAAAATCTGTCTGTGGTCCCTAGCTTTTTTCTAACCCTTTATCATTGTAAATACTAATCTAATTTTTTAGCCCAAAAATTGAAAAGGAGTTAGGTCTTCTAGTTACTATCAAAAAATAAAGCTTATGAATGCTAATTTAACACCATCAGCAGCATCATATGGTGATGGAGTTCGGAAAAAAAATTCATCATCACTCTTAGTTAAAAGGTAACATCTTTTTAATATCACAAAAATGCAGTAAACAGTAAAGCAGTTAGCAACAAATTAAGTTATTGTTTCTACATTATAATACTGAAATTTAAATAAATGTCAGATTTACTCTTGCATCTCAGAAGTTCATTCTGTGATGATACTCATTTTAGTTTTTAACTGAATATTGCTTTTAATACCTGCTATTAAGCAGTCAACCAAAATGTGTATTTGTTGCATTCTAAATGCCACAGGAATGCTGTAGTTTATTTTCCTAGTAGTCAAATATATTCAATAAGAGAAAAATTAGAACCCACTGACGCAGAGAAACAGCAATTATAATAACAATATATTTGTTACTCTTAAGACTGGCAATAATTTTCTCAACATAATATTCTGTGCAGACAAGGTTATGGTAAGCTGGCCACTCTCATGTTGCTGATGCTTTTTAAAAAGTAATTTAATGATCTGAATCAAATGTTACACAGTTTGGAGCCAAAAACTTGAAGTATGCTAACTTTCTCTTAATGCTAACATTACTTACAGAAGCAAAAAATAAAACAATGGTTAAATAAATGCTATGCAAAATATTAAGTGGCTACTAAAAATAATGTTTTGAAAAGTTTGTGTATCTGTTTATATTTAAATAAAGGTTATAACAAATTTATTAAAACATTACCCATATTCCATTTTGGTGACAGAATTGGTGTTTTTCCAGCTGTTTATGCTTATGTGTATAGTTCCAAATTTTTCATAAATAGCACGTAATATTTTATGACAAAAAAGTTCTAAAATCTGCTATTTTAAAATATAACCATTTAAATAGCCAACTAGTTTAATTCATATTAAAGCAACATGAAAATTCAAAGCATATTTAAAAGATTTTTTATAATTACCAATTCCCTAAATTTTGAAGTCTGGGAACACCATACATATAACTAAGATATAATTCAATTCAATGCACACAGAAATAATAAAGCGAGGGCATGAACAAACAATAAGTCAATCACCTGTTTTGTGTCTGTCTCTCTATTCACAAAAGTATGAAGATGATGGTAGGTAGAGCTATTGGTTTTGACTGCAGGAATTCTTTTTACTTCAATGTTCTGGAAAAGAGAACATAAAAAAAATAGGTTAAAAGTATTATTTTATTTAAAGCTGAATCCAATGCAAAAAAAAGCGATTTTGTATTTTAATGAGTTCAAAACAAGCTAAAAACCTACCCATAATGAAATCAAATTTTTACAGAGTTAAATTACTTCAAATTTTAATAAAAGTACCAGATTCATCAGTATTTCAAATCATCTTCAAGGTGTGGCTAACTAATCACTGTGTTTTATTCATCTCAATTTTTAAGTTATTTATAGAGACATTTCATCTTTAAATTTCCTGAATATAGAAGGACTTACAGGCCAGATCAAATGAAAAGTACTTCATTATATTTATAAGAAAACAACCTGCACCATTATGTCCTCTTCCATATCTAATCACAAAAATTCTACTGTAGTTCATACTAGTCTTATTTTCTCAACATTTAATGATGTATTTGAGTTTTGGTCCTGAAACATTTGCCAATATTTAAATTACCCTTATTCCAGAACAAAACAACTCTCAAGAATGAAAATAAACTACCTTTCCCCTTACCTTTCCTGTATTTTATAGTAAAAGCAGATTTAGTCCATCACAACCTATCACACATTGATGTTTAACTAATCAACTAAACTGACAAAGAATATTAAGTGCCTACTATGTGTTAAACATTATACAAAGCATTGTGAATGACAACGAGAAGTAAAATAAAGGCCGCTGGCTTCAAAGAACTCAGAGTAACAGTTCTTAACAACTAGAAGTTCTAACAATTAGACATAAATAAGAACTATGCATTTTACAGGTAACATAATAAAAAAAATTCACAAAGAAATACTAACACTTCTGCTGGATCTCTACTGTATTATATCCTAGTAGTAAAAACTTAGCAAAGTCCCTAAACTTTTCTGTCCCTCGGCTTTCTCAAGAAAAGTGGGTTTACAGCTATCACTATACCATATGATCATTGTGACAGTTACTGTAAGAATCGATTAATGTATAAAAAGCACTTTTAATTTTCTTAAGGCCTGTTAATGAGGCCAGAGTAGAGTGGCATGATCATAGCTCAGTGTAACTCCTGGGCTCAAGCGATCCTTATACTTCAGCCTACCATGGCTAGGACTACAGGTATGTACCACCATGCCTGGCTTATTCAACGACATCATGAATGCAACACAGGTCGGAAGGGAGAAGAGTTTAAATAAGAATAGGTTGAGAATTAACCAAAGTTTTAGCTATAACATATATGAGTGTGGAATGATGAGGAGGACTCAAGTGGAAAGAAAACAAACAATATAAAAGACAAGAAGGGGCTGGGTGCAATGGTTCATGCCTATAATCCTAGCATTTTGGGAGACTGAGGCAGGCAGATCACTTGAGTTCAGGAGTTCGAGACCAGGCTGGCCAACATGAAGAAACCCCTTCTCTACTAAAAATACAAAAATTAGCTGGTCGTGGTAGCACATGCCTATAATCCCTGCTACTAGGGAGGCTGAGGCAAGATAATTGCTTGAACCCAGTGTTGGAGGTTGCAATGAGCTGAGATTGCGCCACTGCACTCCAATCTGGGCAACAGAGTGAGACTTCATCTCAAAAAAAAAAAAAAAATTAGAGGAGATTAAGAAAATTCATGTAAAAATGAACAGTCTGATGTCAGCAGAATTATCTGAGTAGTTTTTAAGAACTGCTCATGTCTTGGTACTTGTACGTACAACTAAATTAGACATCTCTGTACTTGTGAGTTTACTTCTACTTAATTTTTCAGATAAAAATAACCAGGTAATTTTGACAATCATCCAAAAAGCCATTTCAATAACTCTAACAAGCTAATGTGGAGAACAATTATTTTTTTTAATTTCTCGTTTAAAATTTTTTGAAAAATGAGCTTCAAAACACAAAAGCACACATTCTACTCCCGTAAAAAATAGAACCCTCTTTTTACAGTCTTTTTTTACATCTGGATACTTTATAATATTATGCAAATTTATTAACTGAAACTCAGTTTATCTGTAACATGGTGACCATTTAAAATGAGCCAAATTCAAATTCAGAGTGTGGGAAGATCTATAGGACAAACAGCCTAGTTTTCTTAACCCAATAAATATGGGGTATTTTTTCAAAAAGCAGAATTATTAAGTTTCTTAAAAACCAAAACCATTATAGTTTTCCAAACGACAAAACTTTTTTTTTTTACATCATTGAGGAAGGCTGAACAAATACTGGGTATTAAATGATGTTAGAAACAATATTAGTTTTATATAAGAAAAAAGGGCTGGGCGCAGTGGCTCACGCCTGTAAATTCCAGCACTTTGGGAGGCCGAGGCAGGTGGATCACGAAGTCAAGAGATCAAGACCATCCCGGCCAACAGGGTGAAACCCCGTCTCTACTAAATACAAAAATTAGCTGGGTGTGGTGGCTGTAATCCCAGCTACTTGGGAGGCTGAGGCAGAATTGCTTGAATCCAGGAGGACAAGGTTGCAGTGAGCCAAGATGGCACCACTATACTCCAGCCTGGCGACAGAGTGAGACTCCAACTCAAAAAAAAAAAAAAAAGTCCTTATATATCAGAGATATACACTAAAGTATTTACAGGTGAAATGATATCTAGAATTATTTTAAAATACTCCAGATACATTCTTGTACAAGTTTTTAATTGTATAAGTTTTCTTATACAATTAAAAATTAAGTTGAAGTGATAGTCATTCTGATTTTCACTGAATTATAATAATAAAGAAGAATTATGATCTAGTTCCTCTTAATACTCAAACAAACTCACCTCAAAAAGAGTTGGAGGAGGAGGTGGCAAACTCGTAATTTTGGCTGATCTCTCTTTTTCTACAAGCAGTGCTTCCTTTCGAGCTTTTATATGCCTTAAGAAACAAGAGACGTCATCAATTAAGCTCTTAGTGATAACATTACAGTACAATGCTCAGGGTTAAAAATATAAAAGTCATAGGCTCAAGAAATCCTCCAGTCTGATCCCACAGCCTCAGTATGCTTTACATGTGTAAAGAGTCTATATACATGTAAGAAAATGTTTACAAATTAAGAGAGGCATATCTAAAGACATAAAGCTCTACAGTGGTGACCAACCCAAGAAACTTACAATGTAGAGTAAAAAAACTCAGAAATATTGATTAAAATGGGCCATTATCTAAAATGACCATTGCTAAACAGTAACAGAGCCCTTAATTTTTTAATTTCCTTCACTCATGTTTCCTGTGAATGGCCCTTAAGTTTTACAACATGAAAAAATTACTAATGATTTCCAGAGTCTACAATCTTTTTTAACGTTCTTAACTGCATCAATTTTTATTTCATGTTTGTATCAGAGATAGACATTGGTTAACATGCATTCTGAACTAGCCATACATTTCTCCAGAAACTTAGTAACTGCTGTTAAACTCAACATTCAAACTACAACTAGGAAAGAAAGCTCATTAGTTACTATGTTCACCTAGGAAAATATTTTTAAACTAAGTTTAACAAATACAATGAATATGCTACTATATGACATCTATTTAGTATTTGCTTACACAGTATCCTACATATCCTCTACTTTCAACCATGTTAGTTCCAATTGAGATTATGGTAAAAATTATTACTTTACCAGGTTTTTTGTTTCATTAATATTTCTTTTTGCTTTTTCTGTACTTTCAGGGCTTCTTTATGCCTCAAATCTGCTTTTCTTTTCCTTTCTGCTGCCCGCTGTGCCACAGCATCCAAATCAGGTTCCTAAAAATATATATTACTTAAAATGTCATATTAAACAAGAATAATAGAAATGTATCTCCTATCAGAAGTAATTTATCAATTTTGTCATCTTCTTTCTACACATTATATAGCAGTGTTTCCCAGAGCATGACAACAGCACCACTGATGATATGCCATATTAGGGGGGACAAATGCAAACATTTTAATGTAAAGTTAATGCAATCAATTAACATATTATTACAAAAATATAAATAGGATATTGAACAACTTAGTACATGGTTAAAGTAAGTAATAAAAGAGTCCATCTAAATTAAAATGTCAAATGTATAGTAATATGGGTAGTTTCCCAGTCAGGGCAAAAATTGTGAATGTGATATTCAAATGACAGAGGTTTAGGAAACACTGCAGTAAGGCACAAAGTTAATGTGGCTTAAAACCACAGAAGTCAGAGTCAGAACTTACATCTATTACTAAAAACACAGACAAGAACCAAGGACCAAGAAACAGATTGCCACATTCTTTAAGGTATTTTCTTCCTCACTAGTTTTTGTCAAAGATTTATCAAAGATTCTTTGTTAATAGCTTGCTTATTGTATGTGACTGATTCTAGGACGGTAGTATTTCCACATCACAAATCATAATAAATCAAAATAATGGGGCAGACTTACAATGGCTTTCTGAAAGTCATCAAAAAATGTCTGCTATTTGTAAATGAAATACAAATATATATACATTCAAACCACATGTTAAAGGGAAATATACTGAAATGGGAAATCTGAATTCACCCCACTGAATCTGTCTAAAATGCCTGAGATGAACAACTTCTGAATCAGAAGATTATTACTCCCCAGATAGAGGAGTACTGGAAGAGAATAATGCTAATTTAAACATTATAGGAAGACCAATTTTATCTGACATGGATTTTACTTGACATGATTCTAAGAAATGAGCCTACTATCACTCACAAATTATATTAAATTTATAAAAAAAGCTCAGGCTTCCCCAAAGAAATTCAATGCATGAAAACATTTTTATCATAATAAAAGCATCCAACAACTATAATTTACTTTTGACCAATATTACTGTCACACTGGGTAGTCAAATAAGATCTCACTCACATTTTCTTTGGCCTGTCGATGTCCCTCTCCCATACTTCTTAAACTTGCCAAATATAGTTTTTCCAAGTTCTTTATTTTCTGAGTTTGTGATTCTTCCCATTCTGCCCTTAGGTCCTCTGCCAAACGTGTAAATTGCTGATTTCTCCTCTGTTTTATGTCTTCTCTTATCTGTAAGGCGATATCTTTTTCTTGCTCTCGAACCTAAAGAACGCATATTTAACAGATTGCATGAAAGGAGATTTTACTTAAACTTTTTTGAAAAGCTATTTGGAAACAGGAACTCAAATGAATTCTCTTAAGTCTATCAATTCTCCTGGATATTCATCTTGTATTAGATAAGGACTATTTAAAGCAGAAAATCTGAGTGATGCATAAAAAGTAAAAATCTTAAGACTGTATCTAATGTCTCCTAACTGATTAGCTTTTATTTGGTGCCCACTCCCGAAAGGACTGTCATTATCACTCTAACAACCTATAAAAGCTAAAACAATAAATATGCTTCAACAAATCTATAGCCCAGAGTATAGATAGAGCCAGTTGAGAATTCCATTTCTGCTGTGCATCAACTCTGATCTAGACAGAATGGTGCCTGAAACATACTTCACAAAGACTTACTTTAAAAACACTTATAGAAAAGGGTAATCTATAATTTCCTGTTTCCACGGCTAATAATCTTTCCAATTAGTGTTCTTCAAAGTCATTTAAGCCTCCTGTTATCATCAATCACAGACCATTTTTAAAGAAGATAAAGAACTATTTTCAATATTAGAGTGAAATAATATCTATCTTCCAACTCTTCTCCAATCTACTTACCCTCTTGGCCTATTTTTCAAATGTTCCAAAACTAGTTAATACTGAAGAACCAGGGTTCTTGTATACCCACAAAAGGTTTTTAAATACAACATTTAGAACATTCTAGTGTAAAAGAATACAAGTACTTTGAGGAATAAGGGCATTTAAAACCTTATTCCAAATAAGTCATACCTGCAGCAATCTTAGTTTCCGTCTTCTTTCATAATCTTCTTTCAAAATGAAGGCTTCCTCATTAGGACTCAATCTCAGCTTCTGAGCATTCACTACTTTTCTTTTCATTTCTGTGTACTTTATGTATGACAGTTCTGAATTTTTTAAAAAAGGAAAATGTGTATAAAAATAATGTAATATTAAAATAGGGCAGCAAAGATTAGAATTTTATTTTTTGAGACAGAGTCTCCGTCACCCAGGTTGGAGTGCACTGGCAGGATCTCAGCTCACAGCAACCTCCGCCTCCCACGTTCAAGCAATTCTCAAGCCTCGGCCTCCAGAGTAGCTGGGATTACAAGTGTAAGCCACCACACCCGGCTAATTTTTGTATTTTTAGTAAAGATGGGGTTCCACCATGTTGGCCAGACTGGTCTCGAACTTCTGGCCTCAAGTGATCCACCTGCCTCGACTTTCCAAAGTGCTGGGATCAGTCATGAGCCGCCATGCCTGGCTAGAATAATTTTTAAAATTCATGTTAATACTTTTGATATTTAGAAGGCTATCTAAATGCAAGGAAAATTAGTAAACGAAGTCCAACTTATTGACAATTATAAAATCACATTTAGATCGGTGATTCTCAGAAGGGTGGGAATGGGGAAGTGAAGACTGAATCAGAATTACTCAGAAAAGTTTTCTCCCATCTGTAGCAGACTATCTACCTTAAGTATCTGGACCTGACTTATTCCTGGTTAGCATTTCCAGAGTTTACTAAGCCTAAATGTAAAAAAGCACAAAGACCTAAAAAGATGTTAGCATGGAATAAATCTTTTCACAACTACAATTTGACACTCTAGAACTTTAGTAACTTGTTCATAACCAACAAGGTGCTGTAATTTCAAGGGCTCTTTGTTCCTAGATTCAACTCCTAGTCTACTCTATATAACTTGATCACCAAGTGTCATTGTTACCCCATGAAATCACATCAATCCCATGTTCTATAAACAGTTCTTCAATAATTATAGTGATGCAATTTTTACATGATCATTAAAAATCCCTTTAGAATAATTCTGTTCAGCTGTGTCAAGTGTTTAGGTTCCCAGATCTATTATTTTTTTTTTCTTTTTTCTTTTTTGAGATGGAGTCTCTGTCGCCCAGGCTGGAGTGCAACAGCACAATCTCGGCTTACCACAACCTTCACCTCCTGTGTTCAAGTGATTCTCCTACCTCAGCCTCCAGAGTAGCTGGGATTACAGGCACGTGCCACCATGCCTGGCTATTTTTGTATTTTTAGTAGAGACATGGTTTCACCATGTTGGCCAGGCTGGCCTCAAACTCCTGACCTCAAGTGATCCACCCACCTCAGCCTTCCAAAGTGCTGGGATTTCAGGCATGAGCCACTGTGCGCGGCCCAGACCTATTCCTCTGTTGCTACTGTTCATACTCGGTATTCTCTCTCTACTCCCTAGATTATAACATGCTACTATTTGGGGGGACGAGGCGGAGAGAAATGGAATAAATATAAGAATCTATAGTTCTATAATTTGAATACCCTCAGGTAATTCTGATATTAACTGGTTCCCATTACTGTCATTTCCAAAAAATTGGATACTTAATATCAGTATGCAACCATTTTATCTGAGACAAGTCAATATTTCTCAGGTCTCTCTCACAGTGATCCCGCAGGCATTCTCAGTTGCTGAATATTTACATCTTTTTGAAACTAGCTTAAGCCTTACTTTCTTTACGAAGCTGTCCTCTGATAATTCCTGTTCCACTTACTCTCCCACTCCTGACTTGTCCACCTCTAATGCATTATTACCAATACATTCACACAGGGACTAATTTTATGTTGTCTTGGTATTACCTCCTGTAGTTTTTCATCAACTATAGTTTGCTCTTTCTAGTTAGATTACTAACAATTGAAGGACAGTGGCTATGGGTTTTTAAGTTAAAATTTACTATTCAATTAAATTTAATAAATAACTACCAGGTAATATTTCACATACTATGGATTGACAATGTTTTCAATTAGGTGTAAACAGAATAGGGGCTAGGAGACTGTGGGGTTACCAAACAGGGACTAATTAATACCTTTCCAGTGACTTCTCCAACAGAATGTAAGCTCATGAGGGCAGAATGGACTTATTCACCATTTTATGTCCATAGTCTAAAAACAGCATCTCCCCCATAGGTATCTACTTGTGTGGTGACTGAATGAATGATTCAATGAGTTAATTCATGTAAAGTGCTACAGAGATATATACAATCATCACTCCTATCTTCAGTAAGACTCTAATGCCAAAAAGGAGTAACTGCTTACATTAAAAAATTTTTTAATGCATCCTACTTATCTGATACTCAAAAGGTTTTGGTAATGGTAACGAAACTACCGATATTTTTCATGTTATACATGAAGAAACAAGGCCTCTTGGGTTAAAGGACTTTCCCTGAGTGATAACATCTAATGGAGGAGCCAAGGGATCTGGTTTCCTTATTCCAAATGGCTACTAACTTTCCAACACACAAAGACATGTGGAGTGGTGAAATTTTTATTTAAGCTGTTGTTTTTCACCAGTGAGAATTTAAAAAAAAAACAGGGAAGAATTTAACAAAGAAAAAAGAACAAGATTAATCTTCACAATGTATCTTTATTTTGTCTGAAGGTATAAGAATTCACTCATATTTAAATAAGACTAATTCCTGATGAATCTCATAGACATAATATCACTGAATTTTTAAAAAGTCAGATACAAAAGAGTACAATAAAATTCATTTATATGAAGTTCAAAAACAAGCAGAACTAATCTATGAGAGGTAAAAATAAACTTACCTTACTGAAAGTTACTGACAGGGAGATGGCACAAGGAAGCTTACTGGGATACTGAAAATAGTCTATATTTTGACCTGTATGATGGTTTAACAGGTGTACACATATGTAAAAATTCCTCAAATGGTACACCTATATTTGTGTTTCTTTTATTTCAACATAAAAGGAAAAAACCCTAATATTTCAGATTTAAGTATCCATCACTTCATGTCAGAGGATTACAGAAAAGCATATGCAGATATTATTATTTTTAAGCTCCTAAAATGTGATAAAATAACTGTTTCCTCTTGTGTATAATTTTTACATTTTTAAAACTTCTTATTTGGAAATTTCTGGCTTAGAATTCCCATTTGCCCTTTCCCCAGCTTCTCCAAATGTCAACGTCTTGTACATAACCAGGGTACAATGATCAAAATGCGAATATTAACACTGGTACAATATTTTTTACTAATCTACAGACTGTATTCAATTTTTGTCAATTATCACATTAATGTCTATTTTCTGAACCAGGATCCAAACCAAGAATAACACATTACATTTGCTGTTGTGCAACAGTGGGTCATCCAAAAAGCAGATGCTACTATGGGATTATACCTGCAAATATTTTATTAGGAGAAATGCGTGTGAGGGAAAATGGGAAGGGAGCTGATAAAAGTTACACGCGGCCGGGCGCGGTGGCTCACGCCAGTAATTCCCGCACTTTGGGAGGCCGAGGAGGACGAATTAGGTCAGAAGTTTGCTCTGACGACTACGTGATTTAGCGTGAAGTCGCCAAATACACTCTAAGTATTAAGGACTCAAAAGTTCACCATTGTTTTAAAAGCTGAGTTTGTGATAAGATTGAACAACTGTGGGACTAAGGTGGTAGACACCAAAAGAGAGCCTGATCTATGCATGAAACGATTCCAGGCAATGCTCTTTTAACAGCTACCAGGTGGCAGGCCAGGTCCGCACGAGGGACTTGGGGGAAGCGTCCCTTCCCGCGGCACGGAAGCTCCGGGCCTGGGGAGGCTGCCGGGGAAGCTCACGCGAACCTACCCCAGGAGAGCGCGCAAGCCTCTCGTACAGAGCTGCCGGGTCTCGGTCAAACGCTCCATACAGCCAGCCCGACCGCGGGCAGGGTCCACGGACCGCGGAGCCTGAGAAACACGGGCCGTGTTGCGTTCGCGACACGGCGCCCTCCTGAATCCCCTCCCTCCGGAGCACAATCCCAGCTCCCAGGCCTCAGGGAGTCATGCTCCTACACGGCGACTAGGAAGCTGCTGCGTCCATCACTCACCTGAGAACCCGGAACCTGGACACGGTAGCCGCAACTCAGAGCAAGCCGGCCTGGGAAGCTCCTGCCCATCAGCTGCCCAGCAGCCGTTTCTGCGCTTGCGGGAGAGCCATCGCTGAGCCGCCGTCACTTCCGTCATTCAAACTGCCTGCCAATGGCGGGACGAAACCGCGGGAATAGGCCGGATCCCACCTCCCCCGGGGGCCGCCGGGAAGGCCGCGCCGGGTTAAAGCCCAGCGCCCCGCGCACGCGCACAGGCAAGTGCCAACTGGTGTAAGGGCCCTTTATTTGTCACACCTGTCGGGCTTTGAGGCTTTCGGCTCTGGGCCGCGCTCTGTGGCTCGTGCCTTTAATCCCAGCACTTTGGGAGGCCGAGGTGGGCGGATCACTTGAGCCCAAGAGTTCGAGACCAGCCTGGACAAAATGGTGAAACCGCATAGTTACAAAAAATACAACAAAAATAAGCCGGGCGTGGTGGTGGGCGCCTATAATCCCAGCTACTCGGGAGGCTAGGGCAGGAGAATAGCTTGAACCCTGGAGGCGGAGGTTGCGGTGAGCTGATATCGCGCCACTGCACTCCAGCCTGGGTGACAGAGCCAGAACCTGTCTCAAAAAAAAAAAAAAATTGCACAGAGCCACGAGGGTGACTTTCGTTTTAAGGCCCCATCATGGAGATACATATCTTGGGATATGTATCCTTTCTGTACTGACCATTGGTACCATTACATGCAGTTAATGTATATAGCTTTCAGTTAAGGCCTGCAGCTCATAACAACAGTGAGCTGTTTGTTACCTTGTGCCTCCAGAGATCCAACGCATGGAGAGCACCTCACAGATTTATCTACTGTCCATAACCAATAATCAGGTGGTGAGCAGAGGTTAATATTTATTGAGTATCTGTTATATGCCGAGTACATTATATTAGGTGCAGGGGAGACAAGGGTGAATGGATTATGATGCCTGTACTAGATTTTGCAGTCTGGGAGCATGGGGGTTAAACATATCAGGAATCAAAGGATTAAAAATTGGGGGTGGGGATGGGAAGTTGCTGACAGGATCAAATTTGGCTGCACTGTGGAGAAAGGTCAGAGAGTCTGAAGACAGAAGGCCGGCTACTACTGCAGGGAGTGAAAGATAATAGCAACGAGAATGGAGAGAAGTGGGTAGATTGACGAAGTCAAACATCAGGAATTGGTGGTTACCTGGTGATGGGAGGCAAAAGAGGAGAAAACAAGGGTGATTCCCAAGTTCCAGACTTAGCAAGTGGGTAGATAGTGATAGCATCCTTCTGGAACACACAGGAAGAGAACCAGGAGGGAGAATTAATGAGGTAAGCTTTGAATGAATTTGAGCTGTTTATGAGATAACTAGACAAAAGGATGAATTTCAGAAACTTAGGACACAAAATTAGCAGTCCTTGACAAACAATTGCATGTGAGATTGAGAGAAAAGAGAAAGTGAAGTTAATTTCATAGGCCACTAGCTTGGGTAGCAGTGTTGATTCTTGATTGTAAAGGGAGAAATCAAAAATGGGAGTTAAGTGGGCAAGGAGATGAACCAAGCACTGTGTATATTGAACTTCATGTGCCTGTAGAACATTCAGTAATGTACTATAAGCAGATGAATACATCAGTAGATAGCCCACAGAAAGAAATAGGCTAAGCATAAAGGGATTTCCTTGTTATATGAGTAATAAAAGCCAGAGGAATGGATGAGATCACTTAGGGAGACTTTGCAGAGTGAGAAGAGCAACAAGCAAAGAACCACCCTCCAAGGAACATCAAAACTTAAAGGGATGGAGTTGGAGAAAGGAACTGTCAAGTACATGAAGAAACAGTGTAGTGTAATTCCACCTCAGATTTACAGATCAGGAAACTGAGTTACCGAGAGGTTCAGCAACTTGGCCAAGGGCACATTTAAGTCTAGGCTGAACCAGGACTAGAATTCATGTTTCCCTCACAAATATTGGGGTTCTTTAAGAATAATTGTATTCATTTTAAACATTTTTTGGCATCCTCCATACAGCCACAGAGATGCTCTTCCACACCCAATAAAATATGTGCGTATTATTTCATGCCTTGGGCTAGGTTTAGTGCCTGGACATGGGTTCCAAAATCCCCCTGGACATGCTGCCCCATGGCACTTATGAGTTCTTATGGAGATGAGCTGTTTATCAGGCTCTCTATTGATTATACTCTAAGTTTCTTGAGAATCAGGAATTTACTTCTTTCAGTTGCCCAGCATAAACGAACAAAGCTGAATAAATGAACAAATTATATGCTCCACTTCCTCAACCTTCATCCTGGGCAGAAATTCTACATTTGGAGATTTTGAATTGAGGCTTGTTCTGTTTTTAATAGATGGCAGTGAGAAATCAAAGCCTAATGGGCTTGGAGTCAGAGCATCTGGCTTAGCATTCCCATGGATACTTTCTAGCCGTGGAACCTTAAACCAATGAGTCTTCATTTCTGTTTTGGCTCTCAATTGCTGCCAACCAAACCGCCCTGGAATGTCCAACATGGGTGAGTTATTATGGCAGGCAGCTGATGCTGGCTGGCAGCAGAGAGCTCAGCTGGAACTGTTGACTGGAGTGTCCACCATGAGCAGCCCGTGTGGATTGGGTATCTCACTCAGTGGTGGCTGGTTTGGAGAGGAAGCATCTTAAGAGTGAGCATTCGCAGAGAAAGAAGGTAGAAGCTGCAAATCCTTTTAACAGTGAGACAAAGAATGAGTTGCGTTAGGTTTTACCACATTTTATTGGTTGAGTAACATGAAGCCAGCCCAGATTCAAGTGAAAGGGAAATGAATTCTGTCTATCAGTGGAGGCAATGACAGAATTTGTAGCCATCTTAACCCACCACTATTTCTTAGTAATACTTCATCTGCTTTTTCTACATGGTGGTTGTGAGACTCAAAAGCATGAATCATATGAGAGCACTGTGTAAACTCTAGAGGGGTATACACATACTAGGTAGTTTAGCAGTTATTATTTTTTTCTGTCCAGCACCTTTCTCTCCTATGGTACAGACCCAGACCTCTTAAGCACAGGGGTTGGCATGTGACCCAGACTGGACGAATAGCAGTTCTCATCTCCATTGCCATTGTGACCGACCAAGGTAGGGGCATATGACCTAATTGGGGCAATCAGAGTCTTTCACAGGAATTTGTACTAAAGACAGCAGAGACAAATATTTTCCTCTCTAGGCTTATGTTAGCATGTAAACCTGGAGCTTTCCCAGGTAGTCCCCCACAAGCTGGTCTAAAAGAATGAGTGTGACAGCAAGGAGCACAGAGGGAGAATTCAGACAGTGGTCAAGTCCCTGGATCTAACCAGCCCTGAGGTTAATACGCCTGCCCACTCTGCAGCAAACTGGTAGGAGCCACTCAATCTTTTACTGAAGCAGTTTTGAATGGGAATTTCTATTTTTTTTTTCAAATTAAAAAGGGCTGTAGATTTTTATTTAAATTCTCATGGACAAAAAAATCTCATGTCTTGGGAGATAGTATAGAATAATGTTTAAGATCTTGGCTGAGCACAGTGGCTGACACCTATAATCCCAGCACTTTGCAAGGCTGAGGCAGGAGGATTCCTTGAGCCCAGGAGTTTGAGACCAACCTGGGCAACATAGGGAGCCTCAATCTCTACAAAAATATTAAAAAATCAGTCAGGTATGGTGGTGTGTACCTATAGTCCCAGCTACTTGGGAGACTAAGGAGGGAGGATAGTTTGAGCCCAGGAGATCAAGGCTGCAGTGAGCTGTGATTGTGCCACTGTAGTACAGTTTGGGCAACAGAGTGAAACTCTGTCTGAAAAATAAAAATCTTACATAGAGTTCTTCTACTTGGATTTAAATTTCTGGCTAACTCTGTGACTTTGAGCTAGTTACTGGACTTCTTTAAAAGTAAGTTTTCTCATCTCTTAAAGAGTTGTAGTAAAAGTACTCAAAAGGTTGTTGTGAGGTTTAAAGCTCTTAAAACAATACCTGGCACAACATGTGCAATAAATGTTATCTTTTTTGGCTTTTATTTTAATACATTCATTTTAGGCTACCAGAGAGGGAAAAAAAAATCCCCTAACTCTCTTAAATGTGTTTATTGATGTTTTGGGTTTAACTTTTTTTTTTTTGTAGAGATGGGCTGTTGCTTTGTTACCCACGTTGGTTTCAAATTTGTGGACCCAAATGATCCTCTCACCTTGGCCTCCCAAAGTGCTGTGATTGCAGGCATGAGCCACTACTACCAGCCTGGTCTGATTTTTAATTCAGTCTTTTTGTAGAGTTTAGGCCTAAAAAGAGTTATGTATATTTAGTTTCTAGTATTGTTAACCCATTGGGAACAAACATCAATAACTATTGATCAAGAGGAAGAATTGTCCTCAGCAGTAATGACATTAGTGTCACTGGTTTCTGTGTAATGCTGCCACTCTTCAAAATGCAACTGAAGCCATTTAGGATTGGAACAGTTTAAGATGTTTCTTTGATGGCAAGGATTTCACTGTTTCATCTTTATCTACATCCAGTATAAGAAAATGACGTTGAAGTGGGGAGGAACCCTCAATAACTCTTAGTTATAAAAGCCAGAGAAAAGGAAGATCTCTGCAAGAACAAAAGTAATCAAAGAACTTCCATCTGACCATCTACTAAATGCCCTCTTTCTCCCTAACATACACATCACAGGAGCTTAACAAGTAACAGTGTCTCCATAGAGTAAGTTAGACCTGCTACCAGGAGTGAGATTAAGAGTGCCAGGCAGGGGAGGAAAGATGGGCTGAGAAAAACTTTTAAAAGCTATAAATATTTTTTAAAGATATGGGGTAGGGGTTAAGCCAAGGAATTGAGCCACTTGCTTAAAGACAGTAAGAAATAAAAAGAGAGAATAGGGAAATTTAATTCTTTCTTGGCACATTGCTAATAGGATGTGTACAAAAATACTAATACCTGTTAAGACATAAGTGTGTAGGGTTTGAGTTTCATGCTTAAAGAGACAGAGAAGTCTGGATAAAAAGGAAAAAAAAAATAAAAGGAAATCATCTCGAACACAAAAACGTACATAGCCATTGAGGGGGCTTGGGTAAGATGATAAGAGTTTCAGAGATGTGTGTTTGAACATCTGTTTGACTAACAGTTAACCCCTGAAGCTCAATCTCTATGTATAAAATAGAGTTAAAAATACCAAACACATTTATTAGGCTGTGTACCAGAAATATTAATATCTATCCTATCTCATAGAGAAGTTGTAAAGGTTACATTTTAAAATTTTGCATCGTAAAGATCACATAGAAAATTTGTAAATATCCTACATAGAAACATATAAATAGCTATAAAAGATTCTCCTATGATTTGGCCACCAGTCCAGACTCAGGGTGGGTCACCACCACACCACTATTTCTTTATTACTGCCATTTCACTCACTTGAACTGATCCAGCTTATAGAGAACAAGAACATCAATCAGTTCTGTTTACTTAGCATTCTCTTTGTCCAAAATTATTTTCATTTGCCTGTGAACATAACTGTAATCTACACCCTTGCTACCCAAAGGGTGGCCCAAGGACCAGCAGCACTGGCATCACCTGGGAGCTTGTTAGGAATGCAGACTCTGCTGAGTCAGAATCTGTGTTTTAATTAGATCTGTAGGCCATTTGTACACACATCAAAGTTTGAGAAACACTGTTCTGTGCAAAGCCCTATGTGAGGTAAATAAGCTCTATGCTATACCAGACATTTTGGAAACAACAGGTGAATTGGTGATATTTCCTAACCACAAGCTTAGTTTTCTGATTGTATTATAGGGGACCCCTCAGTATCAGTCTCCTATGCACAGATCTTATCTCTTAGAGTCACTATGATGTATTGTTCAAAGGAAATTTTGTCTGTTCAACTTCCTTCCACTCAGTATTACCTACACATCTGCTCCAGTATCAGACACTCATCTCTGGGAATAGTTCTCTTCAGCTGGCTCCTTGTGTTTTTACTTTTCCCTCCTTGGGCAGGGTATCTTATTTTTACCCCAAATATTCTCTCTCTCCTTTCTTAAAAACCGTAAAGACTTCCTTTAATAGTTTGCTATGGCTGCCATAGCAAAGTTCTGCAAACCGAGTGACTTAAGCAACAGATATTTATTATCTTACAATTCTGGAGGCTAGAAGTATGAGATTAAAGTGTCTGTTGGCAGGACCATATTCCCTCTGAAGATGTTAGGGAATGGTCTATTCTAAGCCTCCTAGCTTCTGGTAGTTCCTTGACTTGTAGATGTATCATCCCAATCTCTGCCTTCAGCTTTAGATGGTGTTCTCCATGTGTGTGTGTGTGTGTGTGTGTGTGTGTCCAAATTTCCCTTTCTAAGGACACCAGTCATATTGGGTTAGGAGCTCACTCTACTCTAGTATAGTCTCATCAACTAATTACATCTGCAACGATCCTATTTCCAAACAAAGTCACATGCAGAGGTGTTGGGGCCTGATATTTCAACATATGGTTTCCTGGGGAACACAGTTAACTCCTAACATTTCTTCTTGAAGCTAGTGCAAGGATTATGAAGTACTTGAAACAACTCCATTTGTTCATACAACTCCCAACTCAGGACTTCGCAGTATAAAATCATAATATTTTGCATGGGCAAAGTAGGTGGGAATCTTTGCTTCTTATTAGTGTGGAATTATTGTTGTGTGACTCCAAGCATTGCCTGCATCTTCCTAGCATGCCTGCTGTGCTGCTGGCTTATAATGTGAGCTTCTAGATGGAAAGGATTTCTGAGAGCATCTAGCTAAGTATGCACTGATAAGTAGTGAGATAAAAATGCACTTCCCTTTATTTCTACAAATCTAAAACCTACCCATCTTTCAAGGCTAATGTAGTCTTACGAATTGTAATGTCTACCATTTTATTGAGCCTGTAAGTTGCCTGGTATTACATGGCTCAAGGGACAGAGCTGGGGTTTTTACCCAGACATTTCTAACAGTAAAGTCCATACTCTTCCCATTCCTTTCTGCTCATCCCACTGTATTTGAGTCCACCCCAATCACTCAATGTATTATTCCTTTTTTCCCACTGCTCTAAAGAAATACCCAAGACCGGGTAATTTATAAAGAAAAGAGATTTAATTGCTTCACAGTTCTGCATGGCTGAGGATGCCTCAGGAAACTTATAATCATGGTAGAAGGGGAAGCAGGCAAGTCTTAATGGTGGCAGAAGAGGGAGAGAAGCAGGAAGGAGGAACTTCCAAACACTTATAAAACCATCAGATGTCATGATAACTCACTCACTATCATGAGCACAGCATGGGGAAAACCGCCCCCATGATCCAGTCACGACCCACTTTTGGCACATGGGGATTGCAGGACCCTCCCTCGACATGAGGGATTACAGTTCGAGGTGAGATTTGGGTGGGGATGCAGAGCCAAAACATCATTCGATAAATATTCGCTGAGTTTCTGTGTGAACAATGCTCTATGCTATGTGTGGTTCTCTTCCAGCCAGCTGTGATCTGTCTGCATCCTGAACTTTCTCTGCTAAACTTTAATCACATCTTCTACTGTGAAGGAAACTGCATCTCTATGGGGCTAGAACAATAGGTAGTCCTCAATAAATATCTAATGAACAAATGAAAGAATGTATATACTCACAAATAATAGACTTTTTCAGATCCGTGTTCTGGTTATTACAGTATGATCTAGCAAAAAAAACAAACAAAAAAACAAAACAACCTTCTGGGCTTTAATGCATTGGCTAGTTTGTCAGCTGTGATTAAACTTTGGCTATAAGAGTCTGCCTGGTGTATGCTCTTTTACTTGACTTGCCTATTGAATAGCACTCGATGACTCAATTTTGAAGTCAGATCAGTTGCATATGGTCTTACCACCATTTCAGTCATGGACTACCCATTACAGAACCACCTTTTCTGGAGCTACCGGAGGCCCCTCCAGCATGTTCCATCTCTCTCAGATCATCTCTGTGGGTTCCACATTTGGGTACATGTTGACATTTCTCTGTTAGATAAAGCCCTTATCCTACTTCTGTGAGTTGAAATCTCATCTCCAATAACACTTATTAAGTTTCAAGCTTCTATTCTGCCCCTGCCTCTTCCTCCCCGCTTTCTTTTTCTCTCTGCTCCCACCTTTGCTCCTAAGACTTCACTGTTGGGATTTCACTTTTGAGATTTCCCCCAAGCTCTCTGATAGGGATCTCTGCATCCTGCACAGTCTCTCCTCAGCTTTGTTAAAGAGCTAATGACTTCACAATCAACTCTCATATCATTAAGGCACCAGGCCCAGATCAGGGAAGTGTACCTTTTCAGTCAATGTCCCTCTTTCACCTTCAATGCCCGATCCAGCATGCCATTCTCAGGAAGACCTAAATAACAAACAAAACCATAAACATTTCACTGACAGCAGAATTGTCACCATCATGCCCATTCTACAGATGAAAAGACTCACGCTCAGAAAGGCTTAATGGCTTGCTTGTTATTACTCATCTTGTCAACCACAAGAGGAGCGCTCAATCTCCGGTCTTTTGACTCGAAAATCTTAGGGCCCTTTTGCCAGGACAAAAGCATACTAACATGTTAAAAAGGGTCACCTTTTGGGCAAGGAAGTTTTGTATTCCTTTCATTTAAGGACAGTATGTTCCAGGCCAGGCACAGTGGCTCACCTGTAATCCCCGTACATTGGGAGGCGAAGATCACTTGAGCTCAGGAGTTTGACACCAGCCTGGGCAATGTAGTGAAACCTTATCTCTACTAAAAAGAAAAAAATTTACTGGGTGTGGTGGCATGTGCCTGTGGTCCCAATTACTCCAGAGGCTGAGACAGGAGGATCACTGGAGCCCAGGAAGTAGAGGCTACAGTGAGCCATGATCACACCACTGCACTCCAACTTTTTGAGACCCTGTCTCAAAAAAAACCTATGTTCCAGCTTTATGACATCCATCTCTGTCATAAGGTATGACTCCTAGATACACAATTATGATTTTTTGAGGGAGCAAAGGAAGCATGATTGACACCTGTGCCTTCTGTTCCTCACCCCTGAGATAGCCACAGGCCTCCCTGATGACTCACCTTTATGGCTAGCCTCTCCTGGCCTCTCCTGACCATCATCTATTCTGTGTCTCATCCCTCAGGCTAGCTAATTCAGGCTAAGGGATTCAGTTAGACTTCTCCTCCTAGGCACATGTTTGCATTTTAAGAAAGACATTCAAAGCTTTAACATGAGGAAGCAAGCCATGGGCCAGTGTAGGCACTGTCCTGCCTTTACATGGTAGTGACAAGACCAGTAGTAGGAGTGCGGCAAATACCTCAGATTGAATCCTTTGTGGGCATTTTCTTGCAACTAGCTGGAAAAAAAAGTGGCAAAAATTATAATGTCTGCCACTAGGGGGCAGATTAGCCAAATTTTGGAATATTTGTGGGCGAGCGAGAAGACAAATTTCTTCTTTTCCTATTCTCACAAATGCCTTTGCATCAGACAAGAGGAGACCAGTATGACCAGAAATATGAAAAATCAAAGGCAGCACCATTGCTACTGGCAAGAGCAGGGTCCCCCATCGTCATCTTCTCAAAATGTGTTAGCGTATGAGGGTAGCACACCCAGGTAACAACAGCCTGGTATTCAGTAACTGTTAAGTGCCAGACATTGTGCTAGGCACTTTACCTACATTGTCTTCCTTGATCCACACAGCAGTTTTCTGAGGCAGATTTTTCAAATCATTATTTTACAGGTGAAGGAACAGGCTTGTAAAGGTTAAATACATTGCTTGAAAGCAAGCAGAACATCGTAAAGAAGAAAGCAGAAACTATCTTCAAATCTTATGTAGATAAAGCACTTTTAATAATTTTAAGTCAGGATCTGACTATGCTGGCTTTTGTTTTGTTTTGTTTCATTTTGCTTTTTATTGTACATATATTACCATGTATATAAATATAGGATCTTCACTAACAATTTTAATGATTGTGTTTTCTTCGATTGTACTTAGACCCCTTAAATTACTTACTCAGTATGTACTGATAAACTTTTTATTAATTTTCAGTTTTTTTTTTTGCCACTAGAAACAATTGTATAATAAATTCTTTGCGTTTGCTTCTTTCCAAAGTATCTCCTCTTTTATTTATTGGGTCCCATCCTGTCTCCTTAATCAGTTGTCCCTGTTTTCCCTTTGCCATTTTCCTCTCTCTGCCATACTACTTCTTTATCAAACAAATATGAGATAATACTCCCATCTCTTTAAAAAAATCTTCTTTGGGCCGGGCACGGTGGCTCACGCCTGTAATCCCTGCACTTTGGGAGGCTGAGGTGAGCAGATTACTTGAGGCCAGGAGTTGAGACCAGCCTGAGCAACATGGTGAAATCCCATCTCTACTGAAAAAACACAAAAATCAGCCAGGCATGTTGTTCAGCACCTGTAATTCCAGCTACACGGGAGCCTGAGGTAGGAGAATCGCTTGAACCCAGGAGTCGGAGGTTGCAGTGAGCCGAGGTCACACCACTGTATTCCAGCCTGGGCCAGAGAACCAGACGACGTCTTAAAAAACCCCACAAAACAAAACCAAAACCTGTTTGATTTCACTCCACCTCCAACTCCAGCCTGTTTTCTTGTTTCCTTAGACCCCTGGAACTCTTGAAAGAGTTGTTGATTCTTGCCAGCCATGCATCATCTTTTCTTGCTTCTCCCGAACCCACTGCATCGGGTTTTGTCCCCATTCCTCCATGTGTAGTTCGTGCCAAGGTCACCATGACCTCCAAGTTGTCAAGCCCTTGGTCTGTCCTCCAACTTCATCTTCCTTGACCTGTGAACAGCACTTGACACACTGATCATTACTCGTTGGAATTCTTCATTTGCCTCCCAGGACAGCACTCTCTAGGAGGCTCTCCTATTTTATTGGCTCCTGCTTTTCACTCCCTTTTGCTTGTTTCTTCTCATCTTCCTGACCTCCAAATCTTGGACTATCTGGGGTTCCATTCTCAGAACTTTCTCTTTCTTAACTTCATTCGTTCTTTAGGTGATCTCTTCTGGACTCAGGACTAAATCCCAGCCCTCTACTCCCACATGTATATCTCCAGCCTAGACCTTTCCCTGAATTCCAGATTCATAACCCAATTGCTTGCCTAACATCTCTACTTAGATGTCTAAGACACTTCTCAAACTTGACAAGTTGAAAGCTTTTGATTTTTCTGAGTCTGCCTCACCCAAATTCTCTTCCTTGGGTGGCCCCATCTCAATACATGTAATACTAACCAGCTGCAAATCTCAGAATCATCCTTGACTCCTTTCTTTCACAACTCATATCTGTATCATGAGGAAATCCTGATGGCTCTATCTTCAAAACGTATCTAGGACTCAACCTTTTTTTTTTTTTGAGACGGAGTCTTGCTCTGTCACCAAGCTGGAGTGCAGTGTCACAATCTCGGCTCACTGCAACCTCCACCTTCTGGGTTCAAGCAATTCTCCTGCCTTAGGCTCCCAAGTAGCTAGGACTATAGACGCACACCACCACACCCAGCTAAATTTTGTATTTTTAGTAGAGATGTGGTTTCACCATGTTGGCCAGGATGGTCTCAATCTCTTGACCTTGTGATCCACCTGCCTCAGCCTCCCAAAGTTCTGGGATTACAGGTATGAGCCACCATGCCTGGCAATGAACTCAACCACTTTCAGCCACCACCACTGTCTTCTCCCCCATTGTATCTTATCTGGATTATCATGGCTTCCCAAGTGGCTTTACTGTTTATTAAGAAGCCAGATAGTCTTTACAAATTCAAGTCATAGCTCATCACCGCTCTGCTCAAGGCTCTCCAGTTCTGCCTGCCTCACTGAAAGTAAACCCTCACTGGTCTTACTATGGGTGACAATGCCCTGCATAATCTCAGAGCATGGTCCCTCAGCCCCACCCATGCTGCTTCAGTTCCTACCCTCCCTCACTCTATTCCAGCCTCAGCGGCCTCCTTGCTGATCCTTCAACACACCAACATGCTCCCGCCTCTGCACCTGCTGTTCATCACTGGGAAGGATTCCCAGATGATTCTCACTGGGAATCATCTCTTCATGGGTATCTCTATGCCTTGTTTCCCTGGTTCCTTCAAGTCTCTTTTCAAATGTGTCTGTATCAGAGAGGCCTTTCCTAATCACCCTAATAAGTATGAGCAGCATAGTCCATCTTCTCTCGCTCTGACCATTCTCACCGCCAGCACCACCACCACTACCTACCCACCCACCCACACATACACCCCCCCACTACACACACACACACACACACACACACACACTTTTTGTCATTTGTCTCTCTTGACTATAATGAATGCTTCTTGAAGGCAGACATGTTTGCTTATTTTGTTCTTGGCCCAGTAAAGAATATCCCTAACTCCTAATCTAATGCCTTGCACATGTAAGAGCTCAATAAATGTCTGTTGGATGAAATAATGAATATTCATCTTCTAGTGTAACTATGTTTTTAGGATAGATTTTTAGGAGTGAGATTACTGACAACAAGGGTATGAATATTAAAGACATATCTGACACATTCAACCATTTATGTTCCTATCAACAGAGTACCATTGGCCCAACCCAAAATATTTGCCTATCAGATTACTAAAGATGAAAAAGTATTGACAAAACCTGTCAACTTTGTCAATACTTTTTCATCTTTTGTAATCTGCTAGGCAAATGTTTTCTTTTAATTTACATTTTGGGATTATTTGAATGTTTTTCTCTATATATTTCTTGACCATTTGTATATATATCATTTGTGTGAATTCCTAGATTATATTCTTTGTCCACTTTCCTATTACAATTATTTCTTGTACTAACTTGTTCTTTCTGTATTAAATCTTTGCTTAAATTGTCATTTGTTTTCAGTTTAGCATTTGTCTTTTTATCTTATTTTTGGTGTTTTAGCTAAAAAGAAGGTAAATTTTTAATGCAAAGTTATTATTCATTTTTCCCTTGTAGTTTTTGATTTCTTCAAAAAGAACATAGTTCTGGGAATGAATATTTAAATATGGAGCCTGCTCAGGCTTTCTTGGTAATGTTTATTAAGCATATTCTTTCCTTGGAGATAAATGTCTTGATAAAATTTTATATCATGAGTCCAGGTAGAAGGAAGTACAGTACTACCTGCCCCATCAAACATACAGTCCCATGAATCTTGGTAAGAATGCTATACCAAGGCAAAGTGACATGAAGCCAATTACTTGGGGTGTTCAGGGAAGGGTGAGCTGACACAGTTGTTAAACATCTATGTGTAAAGCAGGTGCCAGAGGGAGAACATTGTGTAGCTCCTGGAAACTGTGCATTCACAAGGTTCTGCTCCAAGGAGAGACACATAAATGAACACAACTACAAAGCTCTGGAAAAACAGAAAAGTTTACACTGACAGGCTTCTCAGGCTGCAGAACCATATGTCCAGCAGCTATTTCCCTTCTTTCCTCAACAGTATTGGCTGACATATATCAGCACCAAGTGGTGCTATACATAAGCACCACTAAGGCAGCAGTCTCTCCCTCATCTCCGTGTGTATCAGGCACTAAATATGTCCTCAGGTGCAGAAACAACACTTTCTGGTCCCAGTATAAATGGGGTGAGTTAGGGTAGTGCTTTCCATCCATTGTCCCACAGATGTGTTAAGGTATACTGACATATTTATTCCTGGTAAATATGGCTGCTGGTATGGGCCCTGGGTGGCCTGAATCCCCAACTCTTACTCCTCAAAGTACTATCTGTGGACTAGCAGCACGGACATCTTCTGGGAGTTTGTTAGAAATGCAGAATCTCAGTCCTTATCTCAGAATCTGCATTGTCACCAATGCCCAGGTGATTTGCCAGGAAGTTCAGAAGCTGTGCTCAAAACAATTGACTGGTTTTGAACAATGACATCCTTTAATTCCACTTCAATGTATACATATTATCGTTCGTTATTTGTTTCTTGATTGTGAGAACATTTGGAGAGCACTGATTATTATAATCAGACCTAGGAAGATGATCAAATAATGTGGTTGCTGCTATTGTTAAATTGCTCTGTTTTCTGGAGAAGTATGGACACTGTTTAGCACTTGATTTTGTGGGCTCTGTAGCCCTCTCTAATTTTTCACATGCAATATAAAGCTTACTCCTTTTTAATGAGACTCTGAGACCCTAAAGAACAAGGACTAGTTTATCTTATAACCCTTCCTCATACTTTTTAATACCATAAAGCGGTGTTTTGCAAACTTTGCATAGGAATCACTGTGGGGAGAGTATCTTATTAAAATGAAGATTCATATTCAGTGGATCTGAGATTTGGCATGTCAAGCAAGCTCTCAGGCAATGTGGATACTGATGGTCCACAGACCACACTTTGAGCAGCAAGGTTATAGGATATTCATTTTGCTCTCACAGTGTGTTTATGAGGTAGGTGAGTTTGATATTATTCTCATTTTATAGATGAGGTACCTGAGGAACAGGAAGTTAAATTCATGCCCAAGATCCCATAGCTAGTAAGTGATGGAGCTGGATCTCCCATGGTGTTTATCTCTGATACTCTGTTCTTTCCTTGCACAGAAAAGGATAGAAGGACAATGGAGACTGGCCCCAGAATTGCTAGAGGCTCCAGAGCAGCCTGAGGTCTAAGGCCAAAATTTTTTATCTCCTCTTTGGATGGCCATAACTCAAATAGTGCATTTTAGACTGGCATCATGGTGAATAAGAGTTTGTGCCAGGAGGTCATTTGGACACTCTCTCAGTGGCTACAAAATAAGTTTTACCCAAGATACTTATTATTTAGATCTGTTGGTTCGCCATCCTGGATCACTTGTAGCACTTTAAAAACATAGGTTCCTGGGCTCCACCGTGAAGATACCAAATCAGCATCTTCAAAGACAGGCGTCCAGGCATCTGCATTTTTTTAATTTAAATTTTTTTAAGAGATGGGGTCTTGCTATGTTGCCCAGCCTGGTCCTGAGCTTCTGGGTTTAAGTGATCCTCCCACCTCCGATATGCCCTCACATCTGGCTTGGCATTTGCATTTTTCAAAGCACCACATGTGATTCTAATGGTGATGAAGGTTTTATAAAAATTACTGCACACTCTCTCTTTCCATCCTCACCAAGCTGAATAGTAGAAGAGCTAGTAATTATTAAAAACTTACCAAAGGCCTGCTGATTACTCAAAGTGTGGACAGAGGACCAGCAGCATTGGCTTTACTAGGAAGCTTGCTACAGGAAGACTCTCAGGCCCCAACTCACAGCCACTGCATCCGAATGTGCATTTTAACAAGATCCCCTGGTGATTTCTATGCACACAGAGTTTGAGAAGCACTGCTTTACACGCATAATCTCATTTCACTTTTTCTTTCCAACACATTACAAAGTAATTTTTCAGATGCGTGGGTGTTGAGTTCTAGGGAAGTTAAGTAATCTGCTAGTAAGAATTCAAACTTGGCTCCACCTGATTCTAGAACCCACATTCTTAACAAATATACCCGTGATTCTCAAAATCTAGTATATAGAAGATTTACCTAGGGAGCCTATTAACAATATTGATTCCTAAACTTTCTCCCTGAAATTCTGATCCAACCCATCTGAGGCAGAGCCCAGAAATCAGCATTTTAACCCCTCCATCTCAGGGACTTCGAGTGAGGTGACCACAGAACACACTTTGCAAAGCACTGGCACTTTATTGTATTTACTAAAAGTGCTTTTGGGGAGAGAACTACCCTATATTTTCAGCACTTCAAAATGAGAGCTTGACTGATAGTAATAAAGGTTTTTTTTTGTTTGTTTTTGTTTTTAACCAAGTTCTGGAATGAGATCCCCTAGGCACCTCTGGAGCCAATCTCAAGCTTTGGAAGAAACTGTGGAGGAGGCTAGGTAAGGTAAAGACCCAGGATCTGTTCGAGAATAAACCCAAAAGCTTGTTATTATTCACACTTTCCAAAACTCAACACAGGTAGGGATGTTGGTTACCTTTTAAAATTTTTATTAGATTTCATGTATAATTTAAATCACTGGGTAGCTGTAACTCCTGCTAATAAATTGTGTACACCCTGAACACAATAAAAATCAGCCTGCACAGCAGAATGGGTCTGTTCAGTGCTGAACCCCTCAGGGCATGACAGAGTTAAAAAGGGATGAATGATAACTAGCCACAGAGGTGCAGGATCTCTCCTCTTCAATTTTATTTCAACAAAATGCATTTTAAAAACATGTTTTGTTTGACATAATACTCTTCTTCTGAAGACCTCAGGGTGCTCTGTACACACACACACACATACACACACACACACACACGTACGCATGCATGCACACACACATTCCTGTTCCCTTCATCAGATGCTCGCCATGAGGATGTACAAACAGGAGAAGAACTAAAGTGAAAGAAGTAGAATGATGGCCAGGTGCGGTGGTTCACACCTGTAATCCCAGCACTTTGGGAGGCCAAGATGGGCAGATCACTTGACCCAAGGAGTTTGAGACCAGCCTGGCCAACATGGTGAAATCCTGTCTGTGCTGAAAATACAAAAACTAGCTGGGCATGGTGGCACATGCCTTTAATCCCAGCTACTCAGGGGGCTGAAGCATGAGAATCACTTAAACCCAGGAGGCGAAGGTTGCAGTAAAGCCAAGATTGCACCACTGCACTCCAGCCTGGGGGCAAAGAGTGAGACTCTGTCTCAAAAAAAAAAAAGTGGAAAGGATAAATAGTGGTAAATTACTTGGTAAGACTCACTATTTTGAGTCCACTCATTTGTATATGTACACACACACACACACACATATACATATATATACACACACATATATACGTATATATATACACACATGTATATATATACATATATATACACACACACATATATATACGTATATATATACACACATGTATATATATACGTATATATATACGTGTGTATATATATATATACAAATGAGTGGACTCAAAATGGTGAATATATATATATATATATATATACACACACATATATATGTGTGTGTATAAATATAACATTTATTATACTCCAGGCCATTTGGTAGCTACTTAAGTGGCAAATGGGAGTATATCACAATCTCCACCCTCAAGATACCATGTTCGTCCTGGAGCACTAGGGTATGAGCAGGAGGAAAAACACACATGTACACAATTTTAACACATTAGCTTAATGAGGGCAGTGACGCCTGAAAATAGATCTCCCTAGAATTTATCTGTTATCGATAAGGATGAAATCCGGGGCTTGGAATATGCGATATAGTGAGCAGCCAGCAGTTTTAGAATGCCTACTTACTCTCTGCCAGGCATGCCTCACAGCAACTGGCAGTCTCTGAGTAGTCATCCCAGACTTACGGATGAGGAGGGGAAGCCCTAAGAGAGTTAAAAACATGCCCACGATTACAATGGGGGAATGTGGCATAATTAAACCTGCCTTGTCAGACTCTAGAGCAGTATTCTTCCGACCTTGCAAACTTATTTCCATGGTTGAAAAGGCAATAAAAAGAAGAAATGAAAATCCATATATGAAGAAAATTTTACATAGAAAAGTAACACCACTAATGATTACAGCTGAGTTTTTGGAAATTCAATTTTGTAGTATTGGATCAAGTCTGGTAATTTACTAAATGAGTAGATGGATGGTCTGAGTAAGGCCAAGTGGTTGATTTCCTTTTACAAGGTCTAAAAGAGATCCAGTAATGAGAGTCCATGCCAGCTTCACATATGATAATGCTTAGTTTACTCAAAGTTTACCCCAGTGTCAAGTAGGATTACAGATTCTGAGATGAGATTATGTTAAAGGTTTTAACTCAGAAAGATGAAATCAAGGGTCTTAGAACAGGACATACCACTGCCCAGGTGCTGAAATCATCAAAAATTACAATGATTTTCCCTGGCTGATGGGCCTGTCCTTCCTCTCTAAAGATTCAGGTGTGTTGGGGCTGGAGTCAAACCTGGCAGTCTGTGTCTGAAGTTGCTGTATGTGGTAGGAATTCAAGGATGTGTGACTCAGTTATGCTACAATAACTCCTAAATCTCAATGTTTATAACAACAAATGTTTATTTCTCACTCCTATTTTCAGCATGGACCAGCTGCAACTGCATTCCACATCTCTGTGATGAGTCCAGGCTGATGGGCCAGTCCCTTCCTGAAGTAGTCCCTGTCATTGAGACCTGGGGAAGAGATAGCAAACCATGCTCTGGTTTCTAGTGGCACTTCTCACTTTTTATTGGCCATGAGAGCCTTAGCTATTCTGGAGTTCAACAAGGAAGGCTTCTATAATCCTCACAGAAAGGAGAATCAGAATATTTGGTGGCAAGTAAATCCAACCTGCTACAATCATTCAAGGGTTTTGAGGAACACATTTGGGATCTAAATTCAGGGGTCAAGTACAATGCATGAGAGTAGGGACAGAAATGAAAGGGAAGACCAATAAGGCTTGAATCTGCTAGACCTGGGAGCACAGGGATTCAGAGCAAGGGTGGGATCAAGTGGGATGGCATGGACACCCTGGGCAGTTTGTGTTCCCTGACCAGTGCTAGCTGGGACATGGATGAGCTGGCTGGCTTAAAGGTTCACAAATGTGTAGACTTTGGGAACAGAACTTGTTAGGGTCCATCTGAGTAGTGAGCTATCCATCTGGTGTTTGCTGAACCTCACTGCCTTGTTTCTGCTCTGCACACTGATCACTGATCACCCTGGGGAAGTTGAGGCAGCATGTTATACCAGTGAGGGTTCTAGAACATTTCCCAGGTCTATGGCCTTAAGAAGATCATTTCTGGACCTCAAGTACTTCTTTCTTAAAATAGGTAATTTATATTGGACAAAGGCCTTCCAACCCACTTTAAAGGACTTTTGATTTAAAAAATAGTACAATTAGGAGAGCCCTGCAGATGGCTACTTGTCTGGGATAAATGGTGATAAATGAGGAGAACTAATCAAGAATGTTAAATTAGCTTTGTTTTTCTATTACTTGGAGCAATATCAAGCAAACTCTGCTACCTAGAGGAAAAGACAAAGAATCAGTGCAAACAGGAACTTGGATTAGGCAAAGGTGCACAAGTTCTAATTCTTTCCCCTTTTAGACCTTGAGAAAAAGTATGAGTGAGTTTGGCTGAGCAGTCTCTACCTCTCCTTTATTCAGTGTTCATCTCACAAGTTTGGAAACTGTACCTCCTTTGCCCTCTTGCTTTCCACTGCAACACACTACCCAGATTTGCCTGTCAAGGCCTGTCTCAGTCTCCCAAATCTTCTTTTTCCAGTATTGAAATTACCATTTGATTTCCTTGTTTAAGAGCACTATCTGAGGCATCTGTGAGTGGACTAACTAGAAATATAGTATAAATGACTGGTAACCAGTCAATATGTTACTTTTCCTAGGAAAATTTGCATTTAAAATCTTCCTAAGGACAATGCTTCAGCTAAGCAAATACTGCCATAATGGTGGAATATGAGGCAATGCAGCTTGCCAGTAGGGGAACTGTTTTGTTAGGGGACCTTCCCTGGTTTATTCCTAGTCTCTTCTACATAACCCGTATTTGTGAGCACCCAGATTGACAAACAAATCATCAGCCCAGCTGCTGATGGCTTCTGCATAGTACTGTACCTTTTTTCTTTCCTTTTCTTTTCTTTCTTTCTTTCTGTTTCTTTTTTTTTTTTTTTTTTTTTTTTTTGAGACAGTGTCATGCAATATCCCTCCCCCAGGCTAGAGTGCAGTGGCACAATCTTGGCTCACTGCAACCTCCACTTCCCAGGTTCAAGCTATTCTCATACATCAGCCTTCTGAGTAGCTGGGATTACAGGCGCCTGCCACCACGCCTGGCTATTTTTTTTATTTTAGTAGAGACGGGATTTTGCCATGTTGACCAGGCTGGTCTCGAACTCCTGATCTCAAGTGATCTGCCAGCTTTGGCCTCCCAAAGTGCTGGGATTACAGGTGTGAGCCACCGTGCCCAGCTCCTGTACCACTTTTCAGCAAGATAGTTGTGAATCTAGGTCTCGGGTGTCTATGCTTGCACAGTCAGGAAAAAACTAGTCCATTGTAACACTAGTTATAATTTATCATAAGCCTTCATGATTTCCCAAGCACTTTTCATGGATTAACCTAATTAATACTCAAAAAGTCTATGATGGAGACAGTGCAGGTTTATTATTTTCCATTTTATGGATGTGGAAACTGACAGATTAAGTGATTTACGTAAGGTCACACACAGCTAATTAGTTTCTCCACACCCAGTCCAATGATCTTTCTTTATGTAGTGCTGATCCTTCAGCCTCAGGTACAGCCTGGACCACTGGTGCTTAGAGTTTGAATCAGACAGGCAAAAGTGCAAGATGGCGGGTCCACACCATCAGTCAGAGCCACTGATGTTTGGTAGACCTGGGACATGGCCACAGTGTTTTGCCACAGGGCATCACCTGGTGGGGGAAGGTTCCTATATTGATATTCTGCATCTGTGTGAGTATTGATTTACTTCTCAAAGGGTTCTGTCTGCCTTCTATCCAATTATGTTACTAATCTTCATCTCAGTCCTTTGAGGATTTTTATCCCAGTGCTACAGAGGTGCCGGTTTCCAGGGTTACCAGAAATCCATAGATTAAACGCTTTCCCCAGCTTTCTTGTGAAGGTCCTTATCATTAGAATTTTTTTCATCATCTTCATTTTCTGGATGGTGTGTCTCTTACAACTTTTCTCTTTTACTTCTATTTGCAGTTAATCTGTCAAGAATAATCCCTGAGAAGCTGCTTTGTTCAGGAGATGTAAAATAAATTATAGACACTGTGTCCTCAATGATCGTTTAAACAAAACCCAAACAACCCTACATCAGGGCCAACGCTGTGAGGTAGAAAGTGCTCTGCTCTTGGAACCAGCAGATCTGGGGCCTATGGGACCCATCACAGTAACTAACTGTGCAGTCCTGACCTAGTCCTCTAATGGCTCCTGGCTGAGTCTCAGTTATAGTAACTACTATATTGGTTTGGGAGGTTTTGATGAGATGATTTTTGTCAGACAGGGCATCTCAAACCTTAATGGGCTTTGGAATTACCTCTGAGAAATTCAGGTTAAAATTCAGATTCTAGGCCAGGCACTGTGGCTCATGCCTGTAATCTCAGTACTTTTGGAGGCCGAGGCTGGTGGATCACTTGAGGTCAGGGTTTCGAGACCAGCCTGGCCAACATGGCAAAATGCTGTCTCTACTAAACATACAAAAATATTTAGCAGGGCATGGTGGTGTATGCCTGTAATCCCAGCTACCTGGGAGGATGAGGCATGAGAATTGCTTGAATCCAATAGGTAGAGGTTGCAGTGAGCCAAGATAGTGCCACTGTACTCCAGTCTGGGCAACAGAGTGAGACTACGTCTCAAAAAAAGGAAAAAAAAAAAAAAAAAGCAAAAGGAAAAATGAAAAACAAAATGCAGATTCTAAATCAGCAAACCTGAGGTGGGCTGAGTTTCTGATTTCTCCTAGATCCCCAAATGATGCAATAAAGTTTGAGAACGACTGTTTAAAGAAATCCTGCAATGACACCTGGCTACAGCCTGCAACGAGGATCTGAACGTGGAGGGAGAGGGAGAAATCATAGCAGCTTTCAGAAAACTTCCCCAATTCATCTTTCTTGATGTTTAAGACCTGCCAAAAAGTACGGTTTAAATATAACATTTATTTTTTTTCTCCTTATTACAGAAATAAGGAGTTGTATTTGTAGACACAAGGCTAACTCACATCTCAATACTTTTCTTGGCTGACATTCACACTGATTTACAGTGCCAGAGGCTAAAGGTTTGAAAATATCCCAGCATCCTACTGCACAGGTAGCTAAATTAAACCTGATGCCCAGGACCTGCGTGATTAGAAAAATGTACTATTCCAGTCTACCTCAAAAACCTGTCAGTGGGGGAGTATTGGAGGATCAGGAGGAAGCCAAATTTGGGAAATAGAAACTGTATTGCAAAAATACAGTCTCAGCAACTATTTACCCATCAAATAAATTGTTTGGGATGGTAAGAAATTTTCTGTTTCAATTTGTCTTGAAGTTCAATGAATTCTCGACCCAGAGAAAAACCTTCTTTTTTGCCATTTGGAGAAAGTGGTCAGAGTCTTGTGACAGTTAACAAGTCCTTATGTATTCCCATATCCAAACCCTCCTTCCTAGCCCCAGGTACTGGACAATCTGGAAAGGATTGTGGACTAATCAGGCAGCTAACCTGAGACATCATCATCTCCAGAATGATAAGAGCTAGAATTGTGCAGTGCTTTGTGGTTTAAAAAGCACTTTCACTTATGTTATCTCTTTTCAACCTTACGACTATTCTTTAACCCAAACACTATTATCTCCATTTTCAATTCTGGAGAATTTATGTGATATGTCTTAAGGCCATACTGTCAGTGGCAGAGCTGGAGGCAAACCCATTTTTGACCACTTATTTATTGTTTTTTTTTTCCACAATAGTGTGTGTATCCTTGTTCGAGAATAGTATCTTTTCAATCCTGGTCTCAGACTAGAAGTTTTTTAAAATATTGATGCCCAGGTCCTATTTCAGGTCAATTAAATTAAATCAGAATGTTTGGGGTGGAGCCAATGTCCGTCCGTCTGGATTGTTTCTTTTTCTTTCTTTTTTTTAGCTCCGAGAGTGATTCTGATGTGTATCCAGAGGTGAGAAATCACTACTCCAGAAGAAGTTTTAGGGAACATTTTTTCGTTTGTTTAAAAGTATGTATCTGTTTATAGGGCCAGATATTGACATGGTACTTGGTTTTAAGTGTAAGTAATTTCTGACACCTAGCTCAAATGTCTGACAGACTGGGGAAAAGGAACCAAAATTACTGAGCCTCTGCTATGAGAAATGTGCCCTGCTGATCATTTTACTGCTCTACACTGCAGTGCAATTAGTATCACTGCCTGGTTTGTGCCATTTGTAAATATCAGGGCTAAGATTTGAACCCACATCTGCTAATGCCAACGCTCAGCTATGTTCCACTGTGCTAGTGGTTCTAAACCTTGGCTAAGAGTCTGTTTACCTGGGCTGGAGTAAGGCCCAGGCACTGGTATGTTTCAAAAGCCTCCCCAGTGACCCTAATGTATAGTGTAGGTTGAAGGTCACTGCCCTACACCATTTTATCTTTGCAAAGTGCTTAGAATACACTTGTTGAGCTTGAAGGGTATGGGACAAGGGCTTCCTTAGCCATGTACACATGTATATATACATGTACACACAACCTACACACATCTCTTTCCATCCCTCCACTCCAAGTTAGAGAGAACAAAGACTTTCATTCCAAAAGAACATGTTTTAGAACAGAAAATTCAATCATGTGAACTCACATGTCAAGCTTTTCCTGAAAGCAAAGAGAAAGGAAGAACTTTCTTCTTATCCTCTGCTAGGGTTTCTGAAGGGTGACTCAGCCTTGGGACATGACACAAGAGTGGGTGGGGGAAGATGCAGAACATTGAATTGGGCCACGAACAGAAACATGACATCTTTCCAGTTCCACCCCGAGCCAGTCTGCGCTAGGAAGCAGCCATGTCTTGGCAAGACGATGTGATAATTTAGACCAAATAGTGTAGAGAGTGGCTTTGTGACTGGGAGATCATTAAGAGGTTTAGGAAATGTCTTATTAACTCCCTGAGAGTTATGCATTAGTATAACTCTGGGAGAATGCATTAGTATTTTGAGGAAAATAGAACAGATTTCTCATTGGATTGGGTCCTGGCTCCACTAATCTTCAGTAGGTCCCACGAGCATATGCAAAACTGTCTGAGGTAGTAGATATGTGGATGCATTTCAGGTTCAGGTGAAGCAATTCTTAGGCACTGTCTCTGTTGCAAAAGCCAAATCCAAGTCATCATTGTTATTCAAGATTCCAATTAAGTACTTCAGAATTACTCCTGAGACACAGAGAGAGATGCTTGCATCTTCTTTTCTATTAGCATTCCTGCCATGTTTGAAGAAAACACCATATAATTTTTACATGAATGTTTGAAATTTGTCCAAATGAAAGATTATTAGTCAATTCCATTCACTGGATTGCCCTGAACCTTAGTTGAACCTGAGACTCCAACTTCAAAATGTCAGACTAATCTCTGAAGGTCGCAGTTCAATGACACCAACCTTAAGAAAGGAATCCTTACAATCTAAATTAGGTTGGATCTAAATTAATTTTTTTCCCAAAGATTATGTGCTGCCTAAAGAGAAGGAGTCTTGGTACTTTAATTAAAAATTTGGGGTCTCGAAAGCCAAGATTTTTCTGAAGAAAACACTCCCTAATCTCTGTTAATAACTGAATTCAATTCAAGAAGTATTAACTGAAAGAATATTTAATTGGTAGATTCAAAATGGAGTGAAACACAGACCTATTCATTTGTTCACTAAGCATTAATCATTCTGTTACTATGTGCCAGACACTGACCTAAGCATAGGGGTATAGAGATAAGCAAGTTGCTGCCTCCATCCTAGGGGCTTCTAGTGGAGTGGGGAGACTCACAATATTTCCTCAACACCCTATTGCAAAGTAGAAGCAATATTTTCACATCTGGGGTACAGATCAGGAGAAAGAGAGAGAAGGCAGCTGGCTTGGCTGTCCTCTTGGTGAGCTCTCCCTTGCTCCTTCCTCATGTGGACCTGAGCCACGCAAGGAACCAGACCTTGCTATACTCAGTCTATCACCATTTCCTGAACAATTAAAAGGTTTAGCTGCAGTCCTTTTTGGAGCTCTTGAAGGTAGTGATAATACTTGCTGACTTCCCCTGTGGGGTTAATTCATTTTATAACTAAGAGGAGAAAGAGGACCACTCTGATATGGTGATGAGCACTTGGTTGGTCTCTTAAGGCTATAGAGACCTCTTTCTAGATTCCAAACCTTACAAAGTGTATTAGTCCATCTTCATACTGCTGATAAAGACATACCCAAGACTGGGTAATTTATAAAGGAAAAGAGGTTTAGTGGATTCACAGTTTCACATGGCTGGGGAGGCCTCACAATCATGGTGGAAGGCAAAAGGCATGTCTTACATGGCAGCAGACAAGAGAAAATGAAAGCCAAGAGAAAGGGAAAACCCCTTATAAAATCATCAGATCTTGTGAGACTTATTCACTGCCGTGATGAGAACAGTATGGGGAAACTGCCCCACGATTCAGTTATCTCCCACTGGGTCCCTCCCACAGCACATGGGAATCATGTGAGGTACAATTCAAGATGAGATTTGGGTGGGGACACAGAGCCAAACAATATCACAGGGACTGACTGGGTAATTTCACCTAGACAAGGATGACAAGTCATAGCCAGAGGAAATTCTACCATTTTCCATCCTTTTCTTATTGTAATGTAACTCACTTAACTGGGGCAAGAATACTGGGTCTTCACCTTCCACTCAACAAGATATTAGATTAGGACTCTACCAGGCCAAGGAGAGGGATGGGAAAGTAGGAAGCATTGAGGTCTGGGCATGAGGAAGATTACCAGATGTGGGGATGCCAAAGACCTGTGAGAGTGAGATATCAGTGGACAGGAACAGACAGAAGTCAGGTGCCCAAAAGTCTAGGTAAGGGCTATGGTGTGAATGGGCATTTCTGTCTGAAATAGCTAAAAGTGAGGAGCATGGGGAACTAGAAAGGGCTACTGGCTACCAGGGTCAGCGGCAGACCACGAGTTCTCAGAGGTGAAGACTCTTTGTTCTGAAGCTGTCTTGGCAGGAGTCATGTCAGCATTTGGGTGGGCCCAGGGCCACAGAACGGAGCCAAGAGGTGAGAAGAGAATGCAGCTGGTTAGGGCAGAATAAAGTGGAGGAGGCTACAGGTTGCTAGCTTTCTAGGTTTCTGCTCATCAAAGAAGGGTATATCCTTCCATACATATTCTCAATTTTATTGTTGCATTTATCCCAGTATATTGTTTTTTTCTTTACTAAAAAGTAAAGATAAAAATCTCACCAGCTGACTTCAATGGTTCCAGGAGAGAATCTGCAAGCTTGCTCAGCATAGGTGTGGCACACAGTAGGTGTTGTCTGTTTTGCCCCTTGGGTTTCCACTTGGATGCTCAAAGTCTTAGAAAGTACATCTCTAAAAATTATTAAAGTGCTTGTTGCTCCAACAAAAGGGTTCACGGTGGCTTGCCAGCCAGTGACATAATGTCTTAGCTCTTGCTTTTATGTTCTGCCAACATATGCTAATGAGATAATATTTACTGGGAACTGCTGTGCAGGCTTGGCCCCATGCTTATGGTGCAAATGTCAGTAGAAATATTTGAATACCTGTCACCATCAACCCAGCTAATTAAGTAAAACCATCCCCGAAGAGGCAGCTCTTCTCATCTCCCTGATAATGAGCTGAGAGATTCAGAACTCAGAACCATGAGAAATGAATGTTTATTACTTAAGTCACTCCATCTATGGCATCTTCCTGATTATGAGCTGAGAGCTCCCTGAGAGCTCCAAATCTTCTGCTCCCATGCCTCTTCCTTGGATTTTTTTCCCTAGGCTAACCATCTTCTAACAAGGTATGGCGTTTATTTTTTCTAATTTCCCAAGCACTGTGATACGGTCAGAACAATATTATCAGCTGTCCTGTCTAACCACATTTGTGAAGAAGGAAAAAAGGAGGAGTAGAGAAAGGAGATGATCAGACTATGTAAGAAGGGAGAAAAAAGAGAAATAGAAAGAAAGCTGAGGGAAATAAGAAAAGTAAAACGAATCTTCTTGACAGTTTGAGTTTTGCCTTGTTCAGAAAATTGTTTAAATCCTTCAAAGTTTCTGTTTCAAACTAGTCCCCTGTCAGAACTTGAAACATCTTTTCTGCTCAGGACACAGGCTGTAGGAAACTTAAAAGATACAAAGATGTCTACTTACCTAGATAATTTTCCTACTTCTACGTGTGTGTGTGTGTCTGTGTCTGCGTATCTGTGTGTGTGATTGCTCGCCCATGTCCCTTAGTAAGGGTATGGCAAGCACTTCCGAGTTAAAAAACGAAACATGAGCTCTCTACTTATTTGTTCCCAGTACACAAGCTCTGGCTATAGTTTGGTGTTATTTTTTCACTGTAAGGTGGCTTATTGGGATGGCCTAGAGGAGGACAATAATTGTTATTAATTTTCAGGCCATAGATAAGCCAGAGAGTAGGGGGAGAGAGATAATTAACTTTTTTATTTCTAGAATTCCTTTGTAAATTTTGAATTAAAAAGAAGTCCTACTGGGCACGGTGGCTCACGTCTGTAATCCCAGCACTTTGGGAGGCCTAGGGAGGCAGATCATTTTAGGTCAGGAGTTTGAGACCAGCTTGGCCAACATGGTAAAACCCCATCTCTACTAAAGTACAAAAACTAGCCAGGTAGGTGTGGTGGCACATGCCTGTAGTCACAGCTACTTGGGAAACTGAGGCAGGAGAATGGCTTGAACTCAGGAGGCAGAGGTTGCAGTGAGCTGAGATCACACCACTGCACTCCATTCTGGGTGACAGAGCAGACTTTGTCTCAAAAAAAGAAAAAGTCCTGCTATGGACTGAGTGTTTGTGTCTCCCCTCTCCCCTCCAAATGTATATGTTGAAATCCTAACTCCCAATGTGATAGTATTAGAAGATAGGGCCTTTGGGGGTTAATCAGGGTTAGATAAAATCATGAAGGTAGAGCCCTCTTGAATTAGGTTAATGCCCTTGGAAGAAGAGACACCAGGAAACTTCATTCCTCTCTCTACTCTCTGCCATGTGAACACAGAGAGAGAAGGCCACCATCCACGAATCGAGAAGCAGGTTCTCAACAGATACCCAATCTACTGGTGCCTTATCTTTGACTTCCCAGCCTTCAGGACTGTGAGAAAGGAGTGTGTATTACTTAAGCCACCCAGTCTATGGCAATTTTTTATGGCAGCCCAAGAGATCTAGACATGTCTCTTTCTCCCTCTGTCCTCCTGAGCTTCCCCAATCCCAGTGAAACCAACTTTGGAAAATTATGACAGACAGTGAAAGAGATTGACAGTGACTCTATCTTGCTTTTAACCTTCAAGCTGTCCTTGTTTATTCGGGTTGTAGGCAGAACTAACTTTGGGAGAAACTTTGCTTATACTTTATAGTTCAAACAAAGACAGTAACAGCTCTTTCCAAAGTAGTCTTCCTTCTTGCTTGGGGACTAGATTGCCTTTGTGGGACTAACATTAGCCACAAGATTAGAAATTATGGTTTAGGAAACCAGCCAAATGGTGAAACCCCGTCTCTACTAAAAATACAAAAATTAGCCAGGCTTGGTGACACGTGCCTGTAATCCCAGCTACTAGGGAGGCTGAGGCAGGAGAATTGCTTGAACCTGAGAGGCAGAGGTTGCAATGAGCTGAGATTGCACCACTGCACTCCAGCCTGGGCAAAGAAGTGAGACTCCACCTCAAAAAAAAAAAAAGATGAAATGAAAAGTCAAAGTAGAAGGTTCTAGGAAGAAGAAGAGAAGCAGAATATTCAACAATGGAATCTACAGTTGTCAGGGCTTTACTCTGTGTGTGAGAGAGAGAGAGAGAGAGAGTGTGTGTGTGTGTGTGTGTGTGTGTGTGTGTGTGTGTGTGTGTGTGTGTGTGTGTTGGGGGAGGAGGTGGTGATAGAGAGAAAGAAAGACATAATGTTTGGATGTTCCTGACGGTTATTTTTTCCTGATGGCTTTAATTCTGCTTCCTCTACCTTTCCTCCCTGCCCTTCTTTACCATCTTTTCCGAGTTTCCATGTGAATTCTCAAACTCATAGAAAGGACTTCTCTAAAATTTATCCAGGTGCTGTTGCGTTACTTTTCTTATTTTCCCTCAGCCTTCTTTCTAGTTCTCCTTTTACTCCCTTGCTACACACTCCTATTGTCTCCTTTTTCAGCTCTTCCTTTTTTCCTTCTTTTCTTCTTCACAAAAAAGACTAGACAGGACAGCCTAATCACTTCCCTAACCCTAGGATGACGGTGAGGTAAGGAGAGGACTCAACTTCCATGTCACGTGGAAAGCTCTCAGTGGATGTGGGGGTGACAGGAGGTGACAGAAGCAAGCAACAGAGAGTGGAAGGAAAGGCAGTATTGTGTTGGCTTTAAGAGTGTAGGTTTTGGACACACTTGGATTTGAATCTTAGGGTTAGGATACAGCAGCCATTGAATCACTTAACTTCTCTTAGTGGCAGCTTTCACATCTATGAATGGGAATAAATTAGACTATGTATTTAGAGCATTTAGTAATGCTATATATTTAATTAAAACTCAATAAATGTAGACATTATTAAGTGTGGAATACTGGAGGGCAAAAGCATTGAAGGAGTAGTTTATATATGAAGGTGCGTGAGGAATGAGTTGGACACAGCATGAAGAGCACAAGTCACACCTGCTGCCCATCCCCATGCCAATTCTCTGGGCAAACATGGAGACTGGGTGAATGGGTTGCCTGCATCTGAGAGGACTTCAGGGAGATCTGGTGAAAGGCAGATGAGCAGTTATCAGGGATTCCGTTTTTTAAAAAATCATGCCTTACATCTCAGTATCAACTAGATGACCCCCAATGTCTATTAAAGCCTAATTAAAAAAAACATACACATGATACAAAATCCAAAACCTGCAAAAGGATTAAGTACAATTAAAAAGAAGCTATCCTTCCACTCTGTCCTAGTCTTTGGGTACCTCTCCCAAGAAGCAACTTCTGTAACTAGTTTCTTATATTTTTAACTGTATTTTAAACTTTCTAGTCTCCAAAACCTCTTTTCAGAATATCCCATTGTCCTTTAGGCACACATTAAAATCTAACTTTAAATGTTCCCTTTTATACTACTTGAGAACTTCTGTGACTATTACAGCTGGTCCGATGATGACCCTGCCAGCTGTTCACAAGGGGAGTATACTGAGCACTGGGGAGCATCCAGAACGGGAACATGGATAGGCAGGAACACGCAGCATGTGCAGGTGGCGGCTGGCAGCCGCCAAGCTCTCTTGGTGTCTGGTGAGAGAGCCCTGCCCACCTGCTCTCCCACCATAGACATTGGCTGTCTCTTCTTGTGGCCCAGATCATAACGAAGCAAGAGAATGCTGAAATATACAGACGCAGTGAGGTGAGGAGAAAGGAGGAGGAGAGAAGTGCATCCATTCCCAGCGGCTAGTGGGCAGAGGAATAGAAGGGACATTTTATTCTGTTCAAAGAGCTTGAAGAACTGTCCTATAGGGCCAAGAGGAGGAAAAGTTAAACTAGAAAGAAAAAGGAATACAGAGGACAGTGTCACCCACTCTGTCTGCAGAGTGGGTGACTGCAAAACAGAAGATGTAAATGCTTTTTCCTCTCCTGTTGTTCCAAAACTGCCTAATTTTATATTCTTGTCAATGGTGACTTCATTCCTTCTGCCATTCTACATGCCACTGTCCTTTTCCAATAACACAGTATATGTTCATTGTTGATTTTGCTCAGAAGCCCCCATAGGGCTGCTCAGCCCCAGCTTTTACAACATGGTCTGATTTCAGTAATTTTATAAGGCAAACTCATTAGAACCAAGTTAGGGGCCCACAGAACAGATAAATGAATAGTCTGCTAAGCTATCCATTTAAAATGGCTATAATAAAAATGTTAATAAACATCAATATCTGTATCATGGTTTAGGATCACTTTTAACAAGCAATTCTGTGTGCTCTTTGAATGATTTTCTTTAATAGATGACTTCCCTGTTGTCAAATTTGATCTTGACTCAATGCAATTATGCCATTCCCCTACGTCTGTGCTGAGTTAAAAAGCCTCTTGGCTGAGTTCCACAATTGAACTCAAGAGTTGAAAAGTTGGACTCCTTAGTGACTTTTATAAGTGGTCGTCAGCTTTATGCATGATTTGGGGTGGAGGTTTTTGCTACTCTAAATTGTAGATTCCATAGAGACACCCCCAATTCTAAAACTTGCAGAATTAACACCCACTTGGATGAATGGCTAATTTGGACCCTCCAAAATCCATTTATGAGCCAGAACTATCTGAGTTGGGTGTCTGGACAACTAATGAATGTTAATTTACTTTCAACTTTATATTTGGGTCTTTAGACATTGACTTATTAGGCCACCAGAAATTTCTTAAAAACAGATAGGGTCATGTAAACCAAAGGCTTTATTCACTCATTGACTCAGTTTCCTCATCTGTAAAGTGGGAGTGATGATAATCTCTCTGTTTCAGAATTACAAACAAGACACATACATATATATGTGTGTGTGTATATATATATATATACATATATATGTATTTGTGTCTTACTTAAATAAAATACCATATACTAAGTGCCTAACAGTGGTGTCTGCTGTGTTAACTGTCATTATAATTACTCTGCAGTGGCCCCTGTAGGATTTTCCTAACGTTCCTCACTCAGATGTATAAAAATAGTAGACTTAGTTTTGTGTTTCCCTTAGTTTTGTGTCTGGCATGTCTTTTGCAAAGTTTTGCAGGTACATGCAGATCATGTAAGCCAGAAATTATCAAATCATCTACCACCAAATGATACTTCTCCAGGGTTGTTTGTTTTCTCTCTGATCTCTTTTTACTTATCAACTCTCACCGACACAAATGTTTTACAGTAAGGGCTTTAATGCGGAATGGAGTGTTCTGTTTACTGAAAGATAAAGATTAACTTAAAATTAGCTATGAGGCCTCTTTTGTCCATATCTTATTGAAAATATTTCCAAATAAGTAAGTCTATTTTCCTGTCCTCAGACAGTTCCAGAAACATGTAAGTTCATCTTTCAGTGGTGATGGAAGCTCTTGGAGTGTCTGGGTCATTGCTCTTAACACTGGCTTTCAGCACACAGGCCTGAGAATCTAAAAGCTGAAGAGCACGTGTTGGCAACCTGAGCCAAAGTTGACACTGATGCTAAAGTTTCTTTGAGCTTACTGTATTATAATCATGTCTTACATAGTTTTGTGTTGTAAGTACTCGAGAGATGTTTGTTTGATAATTGCATCCTTGCTCCCTGAGATCCCTAGCCTCTCCTGCCACCCCTTCCTTCTCTCCCATCTTTTTCCAGAAACATTTAAGACAGCTTACAAGGACTCCTAAAATATAAAGAATGTGGGAGATATTACTTAAGGATAAATCAGTATCAGCCACGTCTTCCCATTTTTCCTGCTGTGTGGCCACGTTTCCACTGCAGTGAGGCCATTACTGCTGTCAATGTAGATTGCACCAGGAATTGGGGCCATGGGGTGGGCAAAGCAGTGGCTGAACATAGCAAATCAGATTCTTTCTCCTGAAAGAGAGACAGTTCTCAGTGTTGGGTGATGTTATTTCTTCCAGAAACTTCCTTTTTGGTGTAGTTAGAAGTAAATCTTGTTATGTCTATTTTAGGGTATTGGGGCTCAGACAAGTGAGGTCATGCAGACTTGGGATTTGAATTCAAGTTTGCCTGACTTGATCATTTAGAATCCTGTGCTAACCAATATGGCAGCCACTAGCCACATGTGGTTATTTAAATTTAAATTTAAAGTAATAAACATTAAGTTGAAAAATTTGGTTTCTCAGTCATACTAGCCACATTTTAAGTGGTCCATATCCACATACAGCTAGTGGCTACTTCTGATAAGAAACATACTCAAACTCAAAGTGTTTTCCTCTGCTCTCACACTACCAACAACAATCAATACAGAAGAACTCTGTGACCAAATGTATGGGGGTTTTTCCTCACATATTTAAACAAGCAATTAATTTTGCAGTGAACACCAGCTGAGTATCCTCCAGTTCAATCCTGATGTGATCTCCCTGGGAGACAGCCTCTAAAACCATATGTTGAGGGCTTAGTCTCATAGGACCATCCCCCGCACTTCCCACAAATCACAACTCCAGGCCTTGGGAATCTTCTGACCAAAGGTCTTCAAGTTGGGGTTCCCAGGACACCCTCTTTGGGTTAGATTAATTTGCTAGAGTGGCTCATAGAACTTAGGGAATCACTTAGGTTTACTGGTTTATTATGAAGGATGTTACAGAAGATACAGAAGAAGAGATGCACAGGACGAGGTATGGGGGAAGGGGCAGGCAGCTTTCATGCCCTCCGCAGGCATGCCACCCTCCAGGAAACTCCATGCTTTCAGCTACCCAGAAGCTCCCTGAACCCTGTTCTTTTGGGGTTACATGGAGGCTTTATTACATAAACATAATTGATTAAACCATTGGCCATCGGTAATCAACTTAACCTTCAGTTCCTCTTCAGACGTTGGGGGACAGACTGAGAGTCCCAACCCTCCAATCATGCCTTGGTCTTTCTAGTGATCAGCCTCTATCCTGAAGGTACCTAGGGGCTGTCAGCCATCAATCAATTATTAGCATACAAAAAGACATAACTTTAGAGTTTCTTAAGAATTTTAGGGTTTGCATGCCAGAAAAAAGTTTCAAAGACCAAACATGTTTTTCAAATATCATATTACTGTTCTGGACAGTGAAAATATGGGACATTTCCATCATTATAGAGAGTTCTACTGGTTTGGATTCTTAAAGGAGAGGACTGAATTGTGAACTAAAAAGTGTCTGAGACAGGTCTCAATTGATTTAGAAAGTTTATTTTGCCAAAGTTAAGGACGTGCCCATGACATAGCCTCAGGAGGTCCTGATGACATGCGCCCAAGGTGGTCGGGGTACAGCTTGGTTTTATACATTTTAGGGAGACATGGGACATCAATCAATATATGTAAGATGTATATTGGTTCAGTCTGGAAAGGAGGGACAACTTGAAGTGGGGAAGGAGCTTCCAGGTCATAGATAAATAAGAGACAAAAGGTTGCATTCTTTTGAGTTTCTGATTAGCCTTTCACCCAATGCACAATTTACAGGAATCATCACTTATGCCTCAGTCTGGCTTAGTGAAATAGGGCAAAGGTAGCAATCAGAGATGAATTTGTCTCACATGAGCACAAGCATGACTTTTAGTTCTGCCTGTCCTTTGTCCACAAGTCATCTCCTTGTAGGCAAATTACGATGGAGGTGTGTAGCTTTTTAATCTTTATAGCTATCTTATTTAAGAATAGAATGTGAGGTAGGTTTGTCTGCAGTTCCCAGCTTGACTTTTCCCTTTGGCTGAGTGCTTCTGGGGTCCCAAGATTTATTTTCTTTTCACAGGCTCAAGCTCAACTTCAATATCCTATGAATAGCACAGATTTCCGAAACCCAGGAGGCACTAATAGTCAGCATTGTTTCCTTTTCCTATGCCATCAACAAATTTTCAATGTAGATGAAACACCCTTCCATTGAAAGAAGATGCCATCTAGAACTTTCTTAGCTAGAGAGGATGTCAATGCTTCTCAAAGGACAGGCTGACTCTCTTGTTAGGTGCTAATGCACCTGGTGACTCTAAGTTGAAGCCAGTGCTCATTTATTATTCTAAAAATCCTACGGCCCTTAAGAATTATGCTAAATCAACTGCCTGTGCTCTATAAGTGGAACAATAAAGACTGATGACAACATATTTGTGCACAGCATGGTTTACTGAATATTTTAAGCCCACTGTTGACGATACTTACTGCTCAGAGAAAAAGATTCTTTTCAAAATGTTAGTGCTCATTGATAATGCACCTAGTCACCCAAGAGCTCTGATGAAGATGTACCAGAAGATTAATGTTGTTTTCATGCTTGCTAACACAATATCCATGGATGAAAGAGTAATTTTAACATTTAAGTTTATCATTTCAGACATACATTTAAAAGGCTATAGAGCTGCCATAGATAGTGATTCCTCTGATGGATTGGGGCAAAATAGATTGAAAACTTTCTGGAAAGGATTCTCCATTCAGGACACTCATGATTCATATGAGGAGGTTGAAATATTAACATTAATAGGAGTTAGGAAGAAGTCGATTCCAGTCTTCATAGATGACTTTTTACAAATTGTTTTACTGGGGGCACATGGTGGCTCACTCCTATAATCCCCACACTTTTGGAGGCTGAGACAGGAGGACTGCTTTAGCTTAGGAGCTAAAGACCAGCCTGAGCAACATGGTGAGACCCTGTCTCTAGAACTAAAGAAGGCAAAAACTAGCCCGGTGTGTGATGTTGCACCTGTAGTCCCAACTACTCAGGAGGCTGAGGTGAAAGGATCACTTGAGTTTGAAAGGTCAGCACTGCAGTGAGCCATGATTGCACCACGGCACTCCAGCCTGGGCAACAGAATGAGACCCTGTCCCTAAAAAGGAATACAATAAATAAATAAAATTATTTTACTGATAACCCAGATCCTCATGAATGACTTGTGGGGCTCAAGACTTTACTGGAGGAAGTAACTGCAGATGTGATGGAAATAGCAAGAAAACTAGAGTTAGAAGTGGAGCCTGAAGATGTGACTGGATTGCAGCACTCTCTTGATGAAACTTGACCTGATGAAGAGTTGCTGCTTCTTTTTTTTTTTTTTTAGAGATGGAGTCTCACTCTGTCATCAGGCTGGAGTGCAGTGGCGCAATCTCAGCTCACTGCAACCTCCGTCTCCTCAGTTCAAGTGATTTTCTTGCCTCAGCCTCCCAACAGGCTGGGACTACAGGCACGTATCACCACGCCCAGCTAATTTTTGTGTTTTTAGTAGAGACAGAGTTTCACCATGTTCGCCAGGATGGTCTTGATCTCTTGATGTCATGATGTGCCCACCTCAGCCTCCCTAAGTGCTGGGATTACAGGTGTGAGCCATCGCACCTGGCCCAGAAATTGTTTTTTATAGATAAAGAAAGTGGTTTATTGAGATAGAATCTATCCTTGGTGAAGATGCTGTGAACACTGTTGGAATGACAACAAAGGGTTTAGAATATTACGTAAACTTAGTTGCTAAAGCAGTGGCAGGATTTGAGAGAATTGACTGCAAATTTGAAAGCAGTACCCCTGTGGATACAATGCTATCTAACAGCATCACATGTTACAGAGAAATCTTTCATGAAAGGAAGAGTCAATTGATGTGGCAAATATCATTGTATGTTAAGAAATTGCCACAACCTCCCCAACCTTCAGCAACTACCACCCCGATCAATCAGCAGACAGCAACATCCAGGCAAGACCCTCCACCAGAAAAAAAGATTACAACCCACTGAAGGCTCAGATGTTCCTTAGCATTTTTTGACAATAAAGTATTTTAAAATTAAGGTATGTACACTTTTTTAGAGACATAATGATATTACACAATTGCACAATTAAGAGTACAGCGTAGTATAAACATATCTTCTATATATACTGGGAAACAAAAAAAATCCATGTGACTCATTTTATCATGATGATTGCTTTTTTTTTACAATGATCTGGTTCTGTACATGCAATATTTATCAGGTATGCCTGTATACCCTCCCGTCCAGATTTTAGCAGAATAGTGTAGGATGGGCTTTAACTATTTCCTTCATGATCTTTTAGCTGAGATGAAGTGCATATAGGCCTCCTCATTCTTCTTGGTGATCTTCTGTAAAGCTATTAGTTCATTTGAACATCCTCACAATACACCACACACACACACACACACACACACACACACACACACACACACACAGAGAGAATATAGTCTAAATCCATATCGATGAAATGAAACATTTTTATGATTACAATATGGTCCACTAAAATGCTCTTGCCCATGATGGAAGTAGAATATTATATTATTATTCAGAGTTCTGTCAATCTCTTTAAAATATTTCTTTGCCAGTGCTGCCTTAGTGAAAAAAAAAAAGGTGTCAATTTTGGTCATCTATCAATTAAAGGCTACCAGTTGGATACTTGGAATACCTTGCCAAAGCCTGAAAATTAAAGTTATTTGTTTAATTTTTACTTTGGGGGACAAAATTAAATTCTTCAGTTGGGTATTCTTCCAGATACTCTGAAGTCATACTCTGAGGAAAGGCAGCGGAAGATGCTATTATCCTCTGCTCCTAGTGACCCCGTGGGTCACAGAAGGATTGGAAAGGGGACAGAATTACTCTAGTATTTGCAAACAACTAATACATTCTACATAGTGCCGCAGCACTAACCTTCATGCTCATCAGCAACATGTCAGCCAATGTCTTTTCTTGGAGAATGCCAGGAGATTCCCCTTGATCTCTAACATCAATTTAAACTTGGATAATGAGTTTTCTTCTCCCCACCCTCCCGCACTTTTTTTCTGAAACAATGTTCTAAATACTGTCTACTTAATAAAGAGTCTTGAATAAAAGGTTTGGTGATAAGGCTTTGTAGCCAAACAGACCTAATGGAAACGGGCGCTAACTGTATAGCTATGGGCAGTTTACTCAGTTCATTCCACACATGTTAACTAAGCACAGAACGCATGCCAGGCACTGTGCTAAGTTTGAGAGACACGAAAATGAGTAAGATGAAATTTCTCCCTCTTGGAGTCTAGGGGAGGCTGTCAGAAAAGTAAACAACTAATTACCGCACAGCTGTAATCACAGGCGGCTGTGGGAGCTGAGGCCCAAGGGAGGGTAAGTGAAACGTTCTCAGAGGAAATGGGTAATAACTGAATGAGTCCTAAAGGGGTGAACCCGAAACATCTGCGACAGGTCTCAATTAATTTAGAAAGTTTATTTTGCGAAGGCTGAGGACATGCACCCATGACATAGCCTCAGGCGGTCCTGACGACGTGTGCCCAAGGTGGTCAGAGCACAGTTTGGTTTTATACATTTTAGGGAGACTTGAGACATCAATCAACATATATGCAAGGTGTACATTGGTTTGGTCTAAGAGGTGGAACAACTCGAAGCAAAGACAGGAAAACTCTAAGCGGAGGAGGGGGCTTCCAGGTCATAGATAGATAAGAGACAAATGGTTACATTCTTTTGAGTTTCTGATTAGCCTCTCCAAAGGAGGCAATCACATATGCATTTACCTCAGTGAGCAGAGGGACGACTCTGAATAGAAGGGAAGGCAGGTTTGCTCTAAGCAGTTTCCAGCTTGACTTTTCCCTTTAGCTTGGTGATCCTGGAGTCCCAAGATTTATTTTTCCTTTCACAAGGGTTAGTGGGAGGTAACTAGAGGGAGAGAACTAGGGCTGGTTAGGAGGAGAGCGTTTGAGGTGGAGGAGAAGTAACCATCAGTAACGGGGGATAGGAATACCTAACACAAGGAGCTGGTGGGGGAATTATGGAGAAAATGTGAATGTATAAAGTTCTAGCCCAGTCCAGTTACAGGTGCTGAAGCAATGCAGGAGGCCACCCTCTCCCTCCCAACCACGGCATTCTCTCCCCTGGTTTCCTCTCTGTGGCAAAACTGAACTCTGGACTTAGCAGGCCTCGCCATGGTCAGTGTGCATTTAGGGTCTGCCAAAGATCATATACTCTCCACTAAGTCAAAACTGCCCATATTTTGTGTAAGTTAATTGCAGAGGTTACAAGGGGATTTGGCCCCCTTCTTAATTTTTCCCCACAGCACATGGCAAGCACAAGTGAGTCCAGGAATGCAAATAAAAGCACAATGCAAAGGCTTGAGTGTGCTGGTACCTACACTGATTTATTCTCCGTGTGATCATTTCAATCACTGTTATTAGGCCCTGTAATTAAAAATCACTAATGTTTCAAGACAGCCCCTCAATTGGATTTGGGGCACAAGGGAAAAGATTGGGGTGAGTTGGTGGGGGTGGGCACAGCAAACACAGAGATGTCTGTGCTTGGGAAATAGTGTCATCCTTCAGGGCCGTTCACTCATACAAAATCTTCTCATTTATATTCAGAAATAACGAGGCAAAGGAGCAGCTTAAGAAAAAAAGAAGATAAGCAAAAATACTACAGATCACTTAGAAAGCCACAGTCATTTACCTGTCTGCTTTTCTTTTCTGGGAAGATTTTTATCTGTCCACGTTGTCATAAATTACTTAGTAACAGCAGAGTTAAAATTGGTTTTCAGTTTGTTCCACCTCCATTTGACCCCAGTGTAAACAAGAAGCTATACTGAATTTCCTCATACTCTTAGCTGTATAACAGCCCTAAGAAGCCAGGATTTCAGTTTCCAATTGACTACAGTTCTGGGGCTAACAGATCAGCCATGGTGGGGAATCTCAAGCAAGTTCCTGGCCCCGATGCTGAGGGATTCTCCACACTCTCTGCCTCTCCACCTGCTGGGTTAAGCAGCTTGTCCGTGGTGCCTCTGACATGTGCAAAGTAGCCAGAGGGAAGGAAACCTTGGAGGAAATGTAAGTTCCATTCTCACCCTTGTCAGAAAGGAATTTTTCCTCCGGCCTTTGAGAAGGTCTGTGAAAGTAAATTAGGTAGAAAATTACTTTTTGACAAACTTGACTGAAGCTGTGAAAGTCGTTCTGCTTAAGCTTGAAAAGTGATTGGAGCTGAAGGGTTTTTTTTTTTCTTTTTAAAAATGATACTTTCTTTTCTTTAAAAAAAAAAAAAAAACTAGATTGCCCCAGGATAAAGAATAAGAATTCAGGTAGACTGTGAGCACTTTTCTAGTTTGTCTGTTTCTGATGAGGAATTCTTGTCTTCATTTGCATGTCATTACCTGGGCCCTCCTGGATTTTCTAAGCATTCTTCATCGATATGTAGAATTTTCTATTATTTCTCATTGCAAATGTATTATGTTTATGGATTAAACAGGCATACCTGCTAGTATTAGAACAATACAACCATCATTCTGAGCTGTCGCATCTGTGATCGTTTCTGTTATCTACTGCTGGGTAACACAGCACCCCAAAATTTAGTGTCTTGAAACAACAGCAATTCACTATCTTCCTAAATTCTGTAGGTTGGCCAGGGAGCTCCTCAGCCCCACGTGGTGCTGTCTGGGCTCTCTCTTGCAGCTTCATTCAGCTGGCAGATGGACTGAGCTAGAGGGTCCCTGAAGGCCATTCTCACATGTCTGGGACCTGATGCTGACCGTCCATAGGTGTCCGTTTTCCTCCATGTAGTCTGTCTCTCCACATAGGTCTCATCCTCCAGGGCCTCCCATCTCCAGAGAATAGTCCAGACTTCCTTACAGCGTGGTTGCTCAGTTCTAAGAGGAAAAATAACGAGCAGACCAAGCATAGCATAGGATCACTTTACCTGTATTTTGTTGGCCAATGCAAGAGACAAATTCAGCCCAGATTCAAAGGAAAGAGAAACCAACTTCACCTCTTGGTGGCAGAAGCAGCATGCACAATGAGGTGGGGGAGGAATTGATGGCAGCCTGATATGGTTTGGCTCTGTGTCCCCACCCAAACTGTTACAAGAAAGTGGTCCAGATCCAGATCCCAAGAGAGGGTTCTTGGATCTTGCACAAGAAAGAATTCAGGGTGAGTCCATATAGTAAAGTGAAAGCAGGTTTATTAGGAAAGTAAAGGAATAAAAGTATGGCTACTCCATAGAGCAGCTCCAAGGGCTGCTGGTTGCCCATTTTTGTGGTTATTTCTTGATGATATGCTAAACAAGGGATGGGTTATTGATGTCTCCCCTTTTCAGACCATAGAGGGTAACTTCCCGACATTGCCATGGCATCTGTAATCTGCTGTGGTGCTGGTGGGAGTGTAGCAGTGAGGACGATCAGAGGTCATTCTCGTTGCCAACTTGGTTTTGGTGGGTTTAAACCTGCTTCTTTACTGTAACCTGTTTTATCAGCAAGGTCTTTATGACCTGTATCTTGTGCCAAGCTCCTATTTCATCCTGTGACTTAGAATGCTTAACCATCTGGGAAAGCAGCCCAGTACATCTCAGCCTCATTTTACTCAGCTCCTATTCAAGATGGAATTGCTTTGGTTTACATGCCTCTGGCAAAATCTCATTGGGAATTGTAATCCCCATGTGTGAAGGGAGGAACTTGGTGGGAGGTGATTGGATCATGGGGGCGGATTTCCCCCTTGCTGTTCTCGGGATAGTGAGTGAGATCTTGTTGTTTGATAAGTGTTTGGCACGTCCCCATTCTCTCCCTCTCTTTTCTGCTGCCTTGTAAGACATGCCTTGTGTAACCTTCTGCCATCATTGTAAGTTTCCTGAGGCCTCCCCAGCTATGCAGAATTATGAGTCAATTAAACCTCTTTACTTTCTAAATTACCCAGTCTCAGGTATTTCTTTATAGCAATGTGAAAATTCACTAATACACAGTTCTCTTTGGAGACATCCACCGCAATGGTAAAATGCATTTGAACTGATGTTTAAAAGTTTATTCTAGGAAACTGAGGATTGCTAGTATTATTGAAAGAATCTGGATAAACTGATGATAATTGATAATGACAACCAGTATAGCTACTCGTCATTAAGTGCTCCCTTAATGTGTGTTAGGTGTGATGTTAGGCACATCATTTCTGTCTTCTAGAAAACAGCATGGGAAGGATGGTATTGTTATACCCATTTTATGTATTCGGAATCTGAGGCTTAGAGACCCAGTAGTGCAGGGATTCCCTGCAGCAAGCTGTGAAAGATGCTGCATGGTGCTTGCTGCCTCCATTTTCCTCCAGTATCCAGCCCTTCAGAGTGTCCCACCTCAGCTCTTCCCTGACCTGGGCCACACCAGTCAGACTCACTGCTTCCTTTCCCTATCTGAAGATCTCCTATGTTCAGACTCTTTCTAAGCCTGCTTTCTGCTCACCAACAAAAGGTATTAACAGGTTTTTAGTTGAACTTCTTCCATAAAATATGTTCCTCCTTTAAGTTGACAATCTTGACTCACGCAATTAAAATTCTTCCTTAAGAAGGCACTTAGCTGAGAACAGGCCGGAGAGAATTTTGAAAAATTTAGAAGAGTGCAAAGAGCTCAGAATTAGCCTCCGTCATTAGGAAGAATGGCTATACCAGCAGGGTGGGTTATGAATAAATGCAGAAGGAGAATGGACCCTTTGAAGAGTGGTTCTGAACAACCAGCCATACATATGAAAAAGCACAAAATGAGATTCCTATTTCATACCATACACAAAAATAAATTCCAGGTGAATTAAAGGCCTAAATGTAAACAAGTGAAGAGGATATGAGATTATTTCTAGGACTTTAAGTGTAGACAAGTATTTCTTAAATTACACACCAAAGCTCAACCCATATTGAATAAACTGATTAATTCAAATGACATTAAAGCTTAAAACATGTGAGGTTGAAGATGTGAATACCTACAGCCCAGTACTTGTATGGCTATTGGTTATGGATAGATCTAGAGAAACTCTCATACATAGGCATGAAGAAGAATGCAAAAGTTTGCTCACTGAAGCATTGGTTATAATATTAAAAAATTAGAAACAGTCTAATTGTTCCACAGTAGGGGAATGGAAAAATGAACTGTGGTTTATTCATATAATGTAATAACATTTAGCAGTTAAAATGAACAAACTAGATTTATATGTAGCAACAGGGATAAATCTCAAAGTCATGCTGAGTTAAAAAAGCAAGTGCAGAGTGTATACACTGAGTGATATTTTTATGAAAACTTTAAAATGCAGGCAATGACATTAAAAATTTTTAATATGGCTACCTGCAAATGCAGAAACGCATCAAAAGCACAGGAGGATACACACCAACTTCAAAACAATGGGAACGGGGGAGGGAACTGGCATTATAAAGGGAGGACTTCATTGTATCTTATGCTTTGTTTCTTCAAAAGGATTTGGATTAAATGTGGCAAAATATTACCCTACGTTAAATCTGAGCAGGAATAACAAGTGCTTTTATTACATTGCTTACAATATTTTTTTAATGTTTTAAACAGTTTGTGTCTTTAGAGCCCCTAAAGAATGATAGCAAGGCTGTGAGGTCCCAGTCAATATGAAAGATAAAATTTGGAGGATGTAGATTGTCTTTGAAGTTGCAGCTTGTGAAGTGCCTGGTGGCCCATCAGCCTGCCATTTCAGGACCATTTCTTTTGAGCCCAGCCTGATCCAGCTGATAATGCTCCAGCCTCTCTCCTGCTTCCCCCTGACCTGCCTTTGGGGTACCCTCTGCAAGCAGAAACAGGTTGAACCCTCACTTGTCTCTACTTACTGTTCCCAGCTACTCAACCTCATTCCTATTTTCCTTTTCATGCTTAAAAATTCGAAAATCAGATGAATAATGAGGATTCTGTTGAAGAAGGAAAGGAAGTCCAAAAGGCCTCACTTCTTAAAAAATCTTTATGTTTTTCAAAGCTGTGTCATCTACATTATTTCAGTGGCATTGCACATCAACCTTGTAGACAGAGCAAGTATTTTTATTTCCATATAACTGATGAAGAAACCGAGTTATTGCAGAGCTAAAAAAAATTAAAATAATTAGTGAGATGGCTGAAACAAGAAGCTGGTATGAAGTCCCATTATATAGGCTTTTCACAGTGTAATGAATTGAGTGTGGTGTGTGAGTAATATGGTGAGTACAAGTCTCCAAGGGGGCATTGAGTTGAATTGTGTCCCTACAAATGATACGTTTAAGTCCTAACCCCAGTACTGTCAATGTGACCTTATTTGGAAATAGGGTCTTTGCAGATGTAATCAAGTTAAATGAGGTCATACTGGGTTAGAGAGGGCCCTATATCAAATGACTGGTATCCTTTTAAGGGAAACACACACACAGACACACACACACACACAGACAGAGAGAGAGAGAGAGAGAGACAGAGAGAGGAAAGAAGGGCATATGAAGCCTGAAGCAGAGATTGGAGTAATATAGCTACAGCCAAGGAACACCAAGAATTGCTGGGATCTGTTAGAAGCCAAATAGCAGCTGGGAGACAATTTCTCTTTCAGAGCCTCCAGAAGGAACTAACCTCATGACCACCTTGATTTAGGACTTCTGGCCTCTTGGACTGTGAGAGAATAAATTTACGTTGTTTTAAGGCACTGAATTTGTGGCAATTTGTTACAGCAGCTTTAGGAAGCTAATAAAGTCACCCAGGCTTGGGATGATCTCAGACAAGGTAATGCCTCAGGTGAGAACTGAAGGGTAGCTATAGGGATGGTTTTGGGAATGGGTTCAACCACAAACTATGGAAAACCCATCCAAAGCAGCTTAGACAAATAAGGTTTGTTTCTTCCCATAACAAGAAGTCCAGAGATAAGCAGTACAGGGGTCTTGCTTAATGCCATAGGGGACTGGGACCGTCCTATATTTCCACTTTACCATCTCTAGCTTGTTAGTGTCTTTTTTTTTTTTTTTTTTAATTGAAACAGGGTCTCTTGCTCGGGCTAGAGTGCAGTGGTAAGATCATGGCTCACTGCAGCCTTGAACTTATGGGTTCAAGCAATCCTCCTGCCTCTGTCTCCCAAGTAGCTGGCACAACAGGTGTGTACCACCATACCTGGCTAATTTTTAAAAATTTTTTAGAGAGGGGGGGGTCTCACTATGTTGCTCAGGCTGGTCTCAAACTCCTGGGCTAAAGTGACTCTCCAGCCTCGGCCTCCCAAAGTGCTGGGATTACAGGCATGATCCTGGTGCTCGGCTGTCTGTCAGTGTCTTTGTCCTCAGGCTTCTTGCCTCATGATTGAAAGACATCTATGGAGCCACCCAGCCATGCACCTGTATTCCAGGCAGAAGGAAGAAGGAAGAAAATGAAAGAGTCTTTTTCAGAAATCCCCAGAAGACTTCTGCTTGCATTCAGTGGCCAAAACTGGCTTACATTTCATATGGCTGCCCCAGCTGCAAGGAAGGGAACACGAATTTGTATTTTTAGCTTTCCAGCCTCTATAATAGAGGAATACAGCAAGAAGTTGATGTTGAGTAAGCCATTTTGCAATAATTGTCACAGGTGCTGTGTCAATAAATTTTAGGTCTGGCAGCATATAACAAGAAACCGCAAATGATAATAGTTCAAACACATGAGTCTGGCTGTAGGCAATCTAGGGCTGGCATGGAGGCTCCACAATCATCAAGAAAGCATATTTTTCTACCTTTCTTTTCCTTCATCCTCAGCATTAGCATCCATCCTCATCATGGACTCATAATCCAAAATGGCTACTGGAGTTCCAGTCATCACTGTTTTATCCCAGAAAGCAGAGTGGATGAAAAGGGCACATAAGATTGCATACAATTGTCAATTGTCCTTCTGAGGAATCTTCTAGTCAGTATCTTCCATTATATTTCATTGACCAGTATTAAAGAAAAGGTGAGAAATGCTGCTTTTACTTGAATAAAAACAGGCTGTCTCAGTAAGGAAGAAGAAAATAGATATTAGGAAAGCAATAAGGAGCTTCTGCCTCACAGGGCACATACGTATCATCTCAAGTGGGAATCTGGCCTTATTTGTAGTGATTCCTAGAGCACTGAATTAGAAAGGATTCTGAGACAGTGATACAGGCTCAGTGAGCAGAGTTCAATGGTTGATTTGGATCGTGATCCTGGTCATGAGTGTTGAGGTCACTGTGTTCATACATGTGCCTTGAATTTTCTATTCCTGGATATGGTTATGTTAGCCAGTGAATGTGGAGGTTAAAAAAAATAAATAAATAAACACATGGTCCTTGGTTGGGCACGGTGGCTCTCATCTGTAATCCCAGCACTTTGGGAAGTTGAGGCGGGCAGATTGCCTGAGACCAGGAGTTCGAGACCAGCCTGGCCAACATGGTGAAACCCTATCTCTACTAAAAATACAAAAAATTAGCCAGGCATGGTGGCATGCACCTGTAATCCCAACTACTCAGGAGGCTGAGGCAGGAGAATCGCTTACACCAGGTGGTGGAGGTTGCAGTGAGTCAAGATTGCACCATTACACTCCAGCCTGGATGGCAGAGCAAGACTCCGTATCAAGAAAAAGAAGAAAGGAAGGAAGGAAGGAAGGGAGGGAGGGAGGGAGGAATACATGCCCCAACATCCCTTCCTTACTCACCTTGTAGCTCCTGTACATAAACACAATGCCTGACACTTACTGGTCACTGTGGAACGAGTTGTTGTTGATGGATTTCCCTTTCTTTGGAAAGCTTAGGGGAAGCTCATTTACTGGTGATTGGGGTGACTGTGGGAAGATGTATTGATTTGGTAGGACTACTGTAACAAAGTCCCACAGAGTCAGTGGATTAGTAGAAATTTCATTGCTCATGGTTCTGGAGACTAGAAGTCTAAGATCAAGGTGTCAGCAGAGTTGGTTTCTTGTGAGGATCAGGAGAGAAGAATTTGTTATAGGCCTTTCTCCTTAGCTTACAGATGGCCATCTTATCCCTGTGCCTTCCTATCATCTTCTTTCTGTCCAGGTCTGTTTCCAAATCTTCTTCTTCTTCTTTATTTTTTTGAGAAAGGATCTTACTCTATCTCAAAAAGGTTGGAGTGCAGTGGCACAATCGTGGCTCACTGTAGCCTCGACCTCCCCAGGCCCAAGTAATGTTCCCACCTCAGCCTCCTGAGTAGTTGGGACTGCAGGCATGCACCACCACACCTGGCTAATTTTTTTTGTAGTGTTTGTGTTTCTGGTTTTGTAGAGACAGGATCTTGCTATGTAGTCCAAGGTGACCTCAAACTCCTAGGCTCAAGGAATTCACCTGCTTCGGCTTCCCAAATTGTTGGGATTACAGGTGTGCATCACTGTGCTCGGTCTCCCAATCTTCTTCTTATAAGAGCATCAGTCATATTGGATTAGGACCCACCACAATGACTTCATTTTAATTCACTTACTTCTGCAAAGACTTTATTTATTTTTTTTTTGAGATTGAGTCTTGCTTTGTTGCCCAGGCTGAAGTGCAGTGGCACGATCTCAACTCACTGTAACCTCCGCCTCCAGGGCTCAAGCAATTCTCCTGCCTCAGCCTCCCAAGTAGCTGGGACTATAGGCTCCCTTCACCACACCTGGCTAATTGTTTTAGTAGAGATGGGCTTTCACCATGTTGGCCAGGCTGGTCTTGAACTCCTGATCTCAAGTGATCTGCCTGCCTCAGCCTCCCAGGGTTTACAGGTATAAGCCACAGCACCTGGCTGCAAAGACTCTATCTCTAAATACAATCACATTCTGAGGCATCTTTAACATATGAATTCAGGGGAGAGACAGGCAAAAGACAGCCCATGAGAGAAGATGTTGTTTTCCTTTCTGTCCAAACAAAAATGTATTCCTCAGATGGAAGAAGAAGTTTGAGCTTCTCAATGACTATCCCCAAAGAATTCTCCTTTATACTTAAAAAACTGATTTGAAGACTGGAAAAAATTCAATCTCATCTGTTGGGTGACGTTGGGTGGCGGGAAACACTGTCAGCTTCTTAAGTTCATGCAGCATTATGGGTGGTAGCAGAATTGTGCTGTGGGGACCAGGACTGGGAGGTTTTGTCAGGTAAGAAAGGGCTGGAGCGGTAAGCCCAGGAGGCAGAAAGCAGGTCGTGGGAAGTGAGCTGTCACCAAGAAGAGGGGCCAGACACCCCAGGCCAAAATAGGGAACGTTTGGAGGCCGTGAGACCAGGCTGTGAGTGTTTGAGGGGGCAGGCTCTAGAATCAGACTTGGGTTTGAACTCTGACTCCACTTGCTGCTGCTTTCAGTAACTGGTCAAATCACGTAATTTCTCTTAGCTTCCATTTTCTCATTTCTAAAATGGGAGCAATCTTCTAGAGTTGTGGAGAGGACGATAATGTATATAAAGCATTATTGTGGTAACCTTTGGTGTATAGAACTGTTCACTAAGTGGTGAGAGGCCAGAGGCCGGGAGTGAGGAGCAGAGAGAACACCCTAGACCAAAGTCCGGGCAGCCACAGCTAGGATCCAGTCCAGGAGTGTGGCTAAGGTCCAAACGAGTCACATGTAATTTGAAATTACAAGAAGTTTTTGAAGGTTCACAGCTGTCTAAGGTCTTGCTGTCCCGAACCAGAAGTGATTTAGATTAGGTTCCTTGAGGGCAGGAACGTGTCTGGGTCTTTTGGGGTGTGTACGTGTGTGTGTGTGTGTGTGTGTGTGTGTGTGTGAATGTTGTTAACTCCTAGTGCCTGGTCCTGGCCTGACACTCATTTATAGCTTTGTTTTACATATGTTATTTAATTTAATCATCACATGCTATATATCAGGTATTATAATCCCCACACCTTTTTTTTTTTTGAGATGGAGTCTTGCTCTGTCACTCAGGCTGGAGCGCAGTGGCACCACCTTGGCTCACTGCAACCTCCGCCTCCTGGGTTCAAACGATTCTTCTGCCTCAGTCTCCAAAGTAGCTGGGACTACAGGTGCATGCCACCACCATGCACAGCTAATTTTTATATTTTTAGTAGAGGTGCTCACTTCCCACGACCTGCTTTCTGCCTCCTGGGCTTACTGCTCCAGCCCTTTCTTAACTGACAAAATATGGGGTTTCACCATATTGGCCAGGCTGGTCTCCAACTCCTGACCTTGTGATATACCCATCTCAACCTCCCAAAGTGCTGGCACAGGCATGAGCCACAGCACCCGGCCAATTCCCTTTTTCAATATGAGAAAACTAAGGGTTACAACGGAAGGTAATGCAACAAGTTAGGGTCAGTGGCATGATTCAAACTCTGTTCTATCTGACATCAAAGACCATGCCTTTTTTTCTGCAAACTAGGGATGTCGTCCTGAAGTGGCCATTCTGTGTGTGCACAGAAAATGCAGTAGACACTAGCTGGGGGAGGGGGCAGGGAGGTGACAGAACACTTTCCTTAGTGGTGGAGGCTATCCCCTCACTTTTCTTAGTAACCGTGCTATCCCCCTCCTATGGTCTGAATGTTCGTGTCCCTCCAAAATTCAGGTTGAAATCTAATCCCCAAATCTAATCTACCGCTTAATCTAATCTAATTAAGAGGTAGGGCCTTTAGGCTTTGCCCTCATCAATAAGATTAGTGCTCTCATAAAAGAGGCTTGAGGGAGTCATTTGCTCCTTTCACCATGTGCAGTCACAGTGAGAAAGTGCCATTTTTAAAACAGAATGTGATCCTTCACCAGGCACCAAATCTGCTGGTGCCTTGATCTTGGACTTCCCAGCCACCAGAGCTGTAAACAATACATTTCTGTTGTTTATAAATTACCTGGTCTAAGGTATCTTGTTATAGCTCTTATTATTTATTTATAAATTAACTAATTTATTAATTAATACACCTTATTATTTATAAACAGCCCTTGCCCTACTAATCATAGGGGTATTATAGGCACATTACTCAGGCTAGGCTAGTTACAATATTAATAATATATCATTTCCATGTCCTCAGGGATTCATCTATGTATAATTATGTGGTTCAAGTACGACAAGAGTCCTTCCTTCCCTGGAATTTTTCAACTACATCTGGGAGAGAGAAGTTCTCCTTCCTTTAGGATCACTAAGCTAGGAGGCTGCAAGCCCACAATAGTCTATGCCATGTACCTTGCTATATGAAGAAATTCTACTTGTAATAAAGTGAATGACAGAAAGGAGAATGCAGGAAGAACCAAAGACAGGCTGGGCAGACAGAATCCCCAAAGCACTTGAGTCCCTGGATATACATATCTCTAAGACCATCACCATCCTTTCTTTTTCCATGGCTATATAAGCCAATATATTACCTACTTTAGGATGGCCGAGTCGGATATCTGTCACTCGCAAGCAAAGAATCTAGATAGTTTCCCAATAGATGGAATATATACAAAAACACTTTCAGTAAAATTTTTATCTGATTAATGGGATAACTAATCACAGACCCAACACTTGATTTCTAGATTTATTTCTTGAGGACGCTTTTCAATCTATGGGTTCCTCATTTTTAAAGAGGTTTTTCAGAATATTAGCTAGCCTATAGCTATAGGCCAGTGATTCCCAAAGAAAGACATCAGACTTCTCACTGAGAAAATATTTTAGGACCAGAAAACAATATAGTATCAGTGTTCATTCATATAGGAAAGATTATTTTGTAAGTTCCATTTAAATATTTCTTTTTGAAGCAATCTTATAGCTTTGAACCTTTTTATCTATACAGATGTGAAGTTCCTTTGATGGGTTTCTAACAATGTGAAATTCATGACTTCTCTTCTACTTTTAAGTCTGTGATATTTAAGATACTTAAAAAGCATTTACATTTGAATCCAGTTATTAGACATGATGGCCAAATTACATTTCAGATGAAACATTCCCTAAATTAGCTCCTCCCAACTGCATTTATAGGAAAACTTTATATTGTGACAATATATGCAAATTCCATTCCTGTTGAGTAGATGACATTGCTAATGGCAGAGAACTGTGGCCTGACAAGTCTATTTTCTTACAGGAAATATGAAGAAACACTTGCAGTTGAGGTTTTGTTTGCCCTTAAAGTTAATAAATTGCATGATCTAATAATAAAGAATTGTACTTTCCCTCCATCATAAAGCTCTTAAAGCATTTCACAATCAATTAGCAGCTCAGGGACATTATTATTACTGGACGTTTTGCAACATGAATGTGTTCAGAGTGAATACAGAGTAGACTTGACTTCAGAGCAGCTCGGGGTGGGCCTAGGTCACAAGCTGAGCAACCAGGCTTTGAAGTTTATAAGGAAAGCTTTCAATGTCTCACCAGCTTACTGGCAAGGTTTCTTCGTCCCCTGCGTTTATTTTTCGAATATTGCTCTTCTCATTACTTATGTGTTGCTCATTAAATCCAGTGCTACAGCTGAGGTATGGTTTTTCTACATTTCGAAGTTGCATTGCTGGATTGCTGTCTTTGATAAGATAAGCTAAATGTATATGCCCAACCGATGCAAAGTCCAACACTGCATAATTATCCAGTATATTTGTTTGGTACAGGCTAACAAAGCCGGGTGATTTAGGTCAGAATGTATTGTAGATTAAGGTCATGCTGGAAACCTACCAAGACGTGTGGGCCAGTTCGAAACACTCAAATGCCAGGAACTTCTGATCTGGCCCACTGAGAGGTTGTTGAAGCCCTACACGATTAACTATTTGCTCATAGCAATGGGTGACCAAAAAAGTGGTAAAATGATGTGGTGTAGTTTCCCCGGCATCTTTATGTGTAGACTCTGACAAAATAGCTCGTGAGTTCTTTGGTTTATATGGTATTTAATTCACATGATATGTTGAATCAAACACAGCTCTCTTTGTGCATCCTCCAAAAGGGAGTTTTAAGGTTGCTTGAAAGGGCTTCCATAACTTATTTGATTATCGAGGCCCGAAGATTACTCGAGGCTCTAGACCTGATTAGAATTCTGTTTTATATTTGGTAGTTTAAACAAAGGAAGGTCCCAGGATCCTGGGATGCCCTATGAGGCCAAATTGAGATATACTCCTCGGCGCTTTTCTCTTAGCTTCTACCTTCAGGTGACAGAAGGCCATGTCTTAGCAATCAGGAACAGTATGACAGGCTGAGTAATGTGCCCCCTCCCCAAAGATGTCCATGTTCTAATCCTTGGAGCCATTGCATGATAACTTACACAGCACAAAAGGACTTTGCAGATGAAATGAAATTACAGATCTTGAGATGGGGAGATTATCCTGGATTATTCAAGTAGGCACTAACTGCAATCACCGTATCCTTTTAAGAGGGAAGTGAGGGAGATTTGACACAGACAGAAAAGCAGGCGAGGTGGCTCCAGAGGCAGAGACTATAGAGTTATGCAGCCACAAGTCAAGGAATGCCAGCAGCCACCACGGCTGGACAGCAAGGAACAGGTTCTCCCCGGGGCCTCTGGAGGCAGCCTGGCCCTGCCAACACCTTGATCTACAACTTCTTCCCAGCCTCCAGAACAATGAGAGAAGTTTTCTTGTTCTAAGCTATCAACTTGCGGTAATTTGGTATGGCAGCCATAGGCAACCCAAGCAAACAGTGAAGTATAAGCAGGGAGAGAGGAAGATCCTCAGTCATGCCAGGACCTGCCTCAAGTTAGACAGTGTAGGGAATATACTGTGGTCCAGGACTGGGCTTCAAAAGAGCCCTAGACTGACTGTTTGGGTCCAACACAAATACAAAATTTTTTAGTGGATTAAAGAAAACACTGAGGCTGGGTGCAGTGACTCACTCCTGTAATCCCAGCACTTTGGGAGGCTAAGGTGGGTGAATCACCTGAGGTCAGGAGTTTGAGGCCAGCCTGACCAACATGGAGAAACCCTGTCTCTACTAAGAATACAAAATTAGCTGGGAGTAGTGGCATATGCCTGTAATCCCAGCTACTCAAGAGGCTGAGACAGAACTGCTTTAACCGGGAGGAGGAGGTTTCGTTGAGCAGAGATATCACCATTGCAATTGAGCCTGGGCAACATGAGAAAAACTCTGTCACACACACACACACACACACACACACACACACACACACACACACAATGTGAGTCTGAGGCTGATAGTAGGAGTTTGGGGACTTCCCAAACCTTGGATTACACCCCAAACTACAGACTGTCCATTCACTCAAATCTGGAGTTGCAGATGTATAAATTGCTAGATGCTAATGGTCTGTGGAGGAATGTATTTATCCGGGTTTCCTTTATCTCAGCTTGGCTTTCATCTGACAGAATTTCACTGTGAGAGTTATTTTATCTATTTCCCTTCCTCTGTTTTTGGTAGGAGACTTTTTTACAGCATGGTTCTTGAAATTGCATAACCGAATACTGAAAATCTTCACAAAACCCAGCATCTTGCTAGGACTTTTGGGCAAAAAGCAAAGCCTGGCCTTCTGGTTGCCTGCCTGGTTGGAGTGGGTCTCCTCCCTGAGCCGTGCTGGGAAGTGGCGTGCCCCTGGGGCAGCAAGGCAAGTGATCCTGGAGCACCGTGAAGAACTCCCTGGCTATCCCCGGGCTATGCGGAGTCTGGATATTAAATAACCCGTCCATGGTGCAGGGGCTCTAACTTCTGACAAGAAGCCGCTGGGGGCGCATCGGTGTGCTGCTCACAGTTAGGGGCTGGTGGAAACCCAGCTGAAAGGAACAAAGTGATTCTGAGGACAAAATAGCTCAATCAAGTGAAAAGTGATTTCAGACCTGACATCAGCCTGACAGTAGCAACTGGGTTCTTATTATTATCTGCTTTTGAACCTCAGTAGGAGAACTTGCCTACCTTTGATACTGTGAGCAGGATCCTTCATGTTTAAAGATTAAAGCAGCTTTCTGGCTTGTTAGAAAGAAATCGCATGGGAATGGGTTTCACAGCCAGAGCTGGGCTCTCTCAAAAGGATGTCACTCTGCAGCAAGGTTATCTCCCCCTTCCATGAATATCAAAAAGCCCCTGATTAATTCTTTCCATTAGAAGCCCCATGTCCCACTGCTGTTAGATTTAGGGTTGAAACAATATAGTCTGATTACCACTGTGCCCTGTGCAGTTTAGATTGTAAGTGTGAGATGTGAAATATAAGAATTTTTTTTTTTTTTTTTACGTCTTGTCACTTCAGATTAGCATATACTTCGGAAGTGAAATTAGAAACAGTGCAATGGTGATTAAGGACTAGGACTCTTACACAGCCCACCGTGACAAGATTTTGATTGGCATTATGTAATTAAAGGGCACTTTAAATGGTTACCAAACATAACCAGCTACAAAAAGGTGACAGAAGAATAATTTTAATATATGAATTTTTAAAAAGTTATGTTCATTCAGAATATGTATAAAACACCTGATGAAACATTTAAAATTAAATATGTAGCTGAAAGGGTTATATTCCACAGGTTTGGCTTTTTTGTTTATATAAAGCAATTTTTTTTTTTGAGACAGAGTCTCACTCTTGTTGCCAAAGCTGGAGTGCAATGGCATGACCTTAGCTCACTGCAACTTCTGTCTCCTGGGTTCAAGCGATTTCCCTGACTCAGCCTTCTGAGTAGCTGGGATTACAGGTGTCTGCCACTACGCCCAGCTAATTTTTTGCATTTTTAGTAGAGACAGGATTTCACCGTGTTGGTCAAGCTGTTCTCAAACTCCCGACATCAGGTGATCCACCCGACCTCGGCCTCCCAAAATGCTGGGATAACAGATGTGAGCCACTGTGCCTAGCCTTACATAAAGCAATAGTTTAAGGCACACTGCATTTGCAAGAAATTACCAGTTAATGTATATAAATCATTAGGGAAAAGGGAAGTTTTGGGATATAAAACAATGGTATTTTGGAGGATAAATACCAATATGCCTCGATTTATCCCTCCTGCAATAGTATTTACTAAATATAATTAAAACAATTAAAAATTTTAATTGGTTTACTGTCTATAAATTATCCTCAATCAAAATTTTTAATTGTTGGCTAATTTGAACATACTCCTATGGTTAGGGGGAGGTTGGGTCTGAGAGAGGGGGAGAGAAACAGCCCCAAATGCTTCCTTCTGCTCCCCAAGCAATACTTACAAATTCGAAGGCCCTTGTGCAAAAGCACCTCGTTTGCAATGTCACAAGAGAGTTACCAAAATGCAGAAAAAAGTGTGTTCTAAAGATTGAAAAAAATTAAGTTGATTTAAAATTTTTTCTTTTGTTTTTCCTAATCCCCAATATGATAGCATGATTTAATATCTATATTTATGAGTTAACAATAGCTGACACACAATTCATTAGTGTGAGTTCTATGTGTTTTTGCTAGAAAGGCCTCCTCTGATGGTCATGCCCAAGGCTACTACTCGTTGTCCATGCACAGGCCCACAAGCTGGGAGAAAGCTGCTGGAATCAGTGGGCATGCATCCTCCTAGGCGGCTCCTCCCAGGCACTCTTAGGTGACTGGTGGTTCCGTTGCAAATCCACTTACAGAGCAGTAGATCATGTTAATTATTCATGTGACCAACCCAGAACTTTCTCCTTTGTCTCTTTTTGAACTTAAGGAATAGATGGAACTGAACTGATCTGACTACAAGTAAACAGGCATAGAAACTCCTGATTGGCATTATTAGTCTTCCCTAAAGAGAAACACAGCAGGGCCCTCTTAAATGTCAGGTTGAGAGCGTTCAACATATCTGAACAGCCCAAGAGAAAAATGTTGCTACATGAGTTCACAGCAAGCCCTTCGCATTCCTACTTCCTCCTATAAATTGCTCTGCCACAACGGGAGAGGTGAAGAAGAACTTTATTCCCATCAGATCACTGGGCTCTGTGTCAGGACTTAGTTCCATCCTGACTCTCTGATTAACTATGGTGACAGTTCAGATTATTGTCCCCAAGGGGCTCACTGGCTTTTTCAGCATTAGCGGTAATCTCTGTTGTCTCATTCAGCAACCCAATCACCCATGTAAAAGACTGATACTGCAGGTAGGTGTAGTGGGAGACAAAAGAAGTGTAAGCCTCAGGGAGTACTGAATCTGCTTGAGAAGATTAAATACACACACAGTGCTTGGTTACCGCTGGAAGGAGGCAGGGAAGGAAGGAAGGAAGGAAGGAAGGAAGGAAGGAAGGAAAGAAGGAGGGAGGGAGGGAAAGAAGAAAGAAAGGAGGAAGGGAGGGAAGGAAGGAAGGGAGGGAAGGAAGGGAAGGAAGGAAGGGAGGGAAGGAAGGAGGGAGGGAGGGAAGGTAGGAGGGAGGAAGGAAGGAAGGACAGAGGGAGGGAGGGAAGGAGGAAGGAGGGAGGGAGGGAAGGAGGAAGGAGGGAGGAAGGAAGGATGGAGGGAGGGGGGAAAGGAAGGGAGGAAGGGAGGAGGGAGGGAAGGGAGGGAGGGAGGGAGGGAGGGAAAAAATTTTGGAAAAAACCCTGCTCTCCTTTTAATCTCTGTTCATTAAATCACATTGTTTAAGAATTTATTAGAAGTTCAACTTTTAATTTTTTAAACTAGTGAATTATTAGCATTTTAAGAAATAATATTTAATATCTAGTAATGAGGGTTCAGAATATTACACTACCCATATCTTAGTATCTATTAAGCCAAACCAGACCAAACCAAACCAAAACAGCAAAATATTTCTAAAGAGGGGGACAGCAGCCCAACAGAGATGGCATTTAGTTACACAGTCCTGCCAATGAGTACTTCTGAAAGTCACTGTCTCCGCCTTTGGCATTTCTCTAACTTTGTGGAATGAGAAAGGGGCTGAGCTTCTGGCAGAAACGGAAGAGAACCACAGACTGGCCTAGAAGCATTTGATTGAAATCTAATTTCTTAATTTTTTTGAAATAATTTTAAATTTGTAGAAAAGATGCACTAATAGTAAAACGAACTCTTGTATACCCTTTATTTCTTTCCTAATCCTCAATTCCCTATGTGATATTAATATTTTACCACCTTTGCCTTTTATTCTTTCTCTAAATGTATTTATACATTTAGGGATTTGTTTTTGTTTTTGTTTTAAGAGCCAGGGTCCTTGCTATGTTGTCCCTGCCTCTTAAAACAAAAAGAGCTTACCTTACTATGTTGAGGCTGGACTCAAACTCATGGACTATAGGGAACCTTTCACCTCAGCCTCCCAAGTAGCTGGGACTACAGATAAGCACTGCTGCACCTGGATTGTCTTTTTTTAAGCCTTTGAGAATACGTTGCAGATATATCTCTTACTCCTTAACACATCAATGTGTATGTCCTAAAAACAAGGACAGCCTTCTATAGAACCAGAGCACAGCCATCAAAATCAGGAAAGGAACATTAATACAATATTACCATGTAATTTATATTATCGTATTAATTGGTATAATGTAAATACTACCTCAGAGCCCATTCAGATTTCTCTGATAATCCCACTAATGTCCTTCATAGTTCCAGGATCGTGTGTTGCATTTAGCTGTCACGAGTCCTCAGTCTCTTCATTTGGGAACTCTTCCTGTGGTGTGCTGCTAAACTGCTTATGTGTTGGGGCAGGGGGTCTGATTTGCAGTGGCTGCCAATTTTTATGGTGCGAATCTTCCCATCCTGGCTGATTTCAGGTTACCAGCTTTGTGGCACTGAACTGCACAGTTGGGAAGAGATGCACAGCATCAGTTTTCCAGAGTGGGGCTGGGCGAGTACCAGCGGGCTCCAACGCAACACTGCCCATTCTCATTCCTCAGTCTTTCCTTGTGTTTCATGACTGTATCTGTTTTGTTTGTTGGTTTTACAAGGACAGAAGAGTTACTTTGTAGCATGGCCTTCAGTTTGGGTTTCTCTGCTATTTCTTCTCATTTGTATTCAGTGTAGCCCTCTGTGGCAAGAATTTCATGGAAGTGATGCTATACTCTTTGAGGTGCTTTGTCTCAGGAGCATGTGAAGATGACTTGCCCCATTGCTAGAGATGTTCTCTCTTTCTTTCTTTCTTGAAATTCGCTTAGGTGTTAACTTTTATCACTTGATAAGATGGTGTCTAGCCAGGTTTCTCTGATGTCAAGATAAAGAATATTTTCTATCTTAATAAGTAATTAATAAGCATTTCGTAGACAGACTACGTTGAGACTATTTAAATACCCAATCCTCCTTAAACTTTTATGTACTGGTTTTAGTATCCATTGGTGATTCTTGCCTGAATCAATTATTTCTATTATGGTTGCCAAAGAGTGATTTCTAAAATTTCACTAACTCTTCTAATATTATTTGTTGCCATCTAATGTAAGGTAGATACTCCTCTTTTCCCCAATTTCTTTATTTATATTAATATGGACTCATGGATTTCTATTTTATTCAGTGGGTTATAATATACTATCATTATTTGTTTCGATTCCAAAATATTGTGGATGTGGCTAAGTTGAGCCTCTTCAGGATGGTGCCTCTGTCCTTTTGAGAGGTCCTCATCATTCTTGGGTCAATTCCTTACTTTCTGGCACAAGATATTCCAGTCATCTTCTACTTTCCCTGTGTCAGCCTTGGAATGAGCTATTTTCCAAGGAGCCTTGGTTTCTTTGAGTGGAGAATGATATTTAGCAACGAAGAACTGGGCAGTAGATATGCTCATTCTACTGTAGTTTCATTGCTTCTAGGCCTTCTCAGAGCTAGGAAATATAGGTACACACACACACACACACACACACACACACACACACACACACACACACACACTGTGGTGGACACCATCATGTACCTCTCCGAGACTCCTTTAAGAGAGGACGTGTTGCAAAGAATTGCCTTGTTCAGTGTCACACCTTGTCTGGGACAGTCCACATCTTCTACTGATTAGAAAAGGTTATAAAGTCTGGTCATTTTGGCCCAATGAGGAACAACTCGAACAGGCCACACGTGCTCAGGAAGGGGTTGGCCAAGGCTCTCTTGAGCCTGCATTGCAGTTCACATTCTTCTCTGCCCATTCCATTTCCTTCCACATGCTTCAATCTCTAATAATACCTTATACACCAAATTTTAGCTCAGCGTTTGCTTCCAGAGAGGCCAATCTGCAACACACACACACACGCACACGCGCGCGCACACACACACACACACACACTATTTCTATATTTACAAATATGTGAGTTCACACCCACACCTCTAATTCTAATGAATCACTGTAGGTTTGTTCTAGCCTGCCCCTCTCCGATCGTCATCAATACATTTACTGGTTTTCTCCATCCCTCTGTATGTAGGTGACCTCCTGACCATGCAAGATGTCTCTTTATTCCCATCTCCACCAGTCTGTCCACTTACATCCTTGGCCCTGGGCCTGCTGACCTCATTGGCTATGTTAGCTGAATCTTCAGCACTGATCACGGGGAAGGAGAGTTCACTTCATTTTATAAGACAGGAGGTTATAACATTTCATATAAGTAATATAAGATTGAAATTGTATTTCAACATTAAATAGTGCTTGTTTCCTTTTTAGTGGTGACTGAGGTCTACTAAAATTGAAATTCTGTATTATCGTTTCATCTTCTATCAAATGGAAAAAGTGTTTTTAGAATCAGCATTTTGGCACATAGAGTAGAAAAGACATGTCAAGAGATGGATCTAATTACTTTAGGAGGTTGCTTCATAAACATAGCAATCAGTTCTACCTGAGACAGAAAAGTCTGCAGAGGAGGCGGGGTTTGAACTGGCATCTCCAGGATGTATTGGCTTTGAATAAATGAATCGGAAGTATATCAAGGAAGGAGGAAGATGGTAAGTGAAGTCAAGGAATAGGTAGAGAGAGTAAGAACAAGGAGTATCAGGTGACAATCAGTAGTAGATCAATTTGGTAGAAAAGACTCATGTAAGAATGTGGAAGATAAACCTGGAAAGTTAGGACCCTGACCATGCTTCAGATTTTATTTTGCAGGTAATGGATTGATACCCTTTATCTTCTGAATATTGTGATAAAGATGAGGCTGACAGCATTAGTCAAAATGGGAGAGGGAGTAGTTAGCCATTACTGCAACAGTTTGAGTGCTGAAGATAAAGACACTGGTGGGGCAGGTGTAGCAGACAGGGTCCAATCAGGGAAGCAGACCCACTGTGAATACTATGGAACAGGGATTTATTTTAGGCATAGACCTTATACTATTGTGAAAGAATAAATGAAAGACTTTCAAGCTGAGGCAGATAGGCTGAAGGGGAAGAGCAGTAGGAAAAGGAGAGACTGATGAGATGTTAAAAAAGAACTAATTCCAGAGCCTGAAAAGGTGAAAACCAACAGCTCAGGAGGAATGGTTACTCTCAAAAAGGAAGCACGTATACTCCTTTCATACAGACACTGTCCCCCACCAACTCCCAGCAGAGGAAATCCCAGCCCCCTCTATAGAACTCCTGCCCATTATCTTCAGACTAATAAGTACCATGCATTTTTACCTCTAGCAATACTTCACAAGGCAATCATATATTCTCAGATTAAAAATATAAGTCACTTGGCTTTTTACACAGCTTTTGCTTATTAAACTTAACTGCACTGGAGCAATTAAATAAAGAGAAATATCTTACAACTCACTGGAAAAGGATCATCTGTAGATGTCAGGGTTCTGGTATTTTTATTCCCACATTAAATTTAAAGACATGGGAGCTTGTTAAACTTGTTAAACTGGCTTTTTTTTTTTTTATTTGGGGATTTGTGGAGTTAGCACATTCTGAATGTCTTCAGTAAGATAATTTAGTAAGAAAGTTTCTGTATATCTTTCAGTGCAGGTGACAACATTCCAGTGAAGTATTTCACAGAGTGCAGAACACAGTCATTAATAAAGCAACATCCTCAACAGTCACGCATATTTCTTTTTTATAACAAGCATCTTGTTTGGTAATGGCAGGACAGCAGAGTGAATATGCTGCCACATTGAAATTCATGAAGTACAATCTATTTTATGAAATGCACTTTTTGCTATACTCTTTCTAAATTGCTATCTCAATCCTTGTAACTTAGGGATTTGGGAAATACTCACCTGGTAATAACACTTTAAAATGCATCTCCCCTGCAGTATACCCATTATGCTGATTGAACTCAGAAATTCTTAAAATATAGCCTGCCTTATCTATATAAGAATAATTATCTGTGGAGGATGCCATGCTTAAAAGGTGTAGTGGGAAAGGAATAATGGCTCCAGCGGAGGATCGTCCTGGGATTCAGCATTTTTGTACGAGCAGCTAGGAGTACATGCTGTCAAAATACATTAGGCAAATCCAAAGATTAGAATCCCTCTCCTTTGTAGAATGAGAGAAAAAAATGAATAAAGTGCATACCTGGCTTTGCTTTGTTTCAATTCCTTTCTCTGGGCTGCTCTGCTAAACCTTGCTTATTGAAACTATCCAGAGAGAAGAAATGTCTGAATTATGGAATGTTTTCAAAGAAATGGTATTTTTATACTCATCAATATAAATAGCAACTCAAGCCAGGTGAAAATTTAGCCAGGTGGGTGTTCTGGGAGGGCCAGTTTTGTGACTAGCGCTGACAAGGGTTTGTGATTAGCGTAATGACTATGTGTGCAGGAGGCTGATCCTTCTAAAGTGCTGTCTTCTAAGAGTATGTTTTAGTTCCCAGCATTCAATGTTCTTGTAACTTTCTTTACCTTAGTAACCTTTCAGAAATAAACTTCAGTCCTGTTTTTGTTTCATGAATTTAAAGTTAATGGATTTCAATTAGGGATGGTGTGTGTGTGCGTGTGTGTGTGTGTGTGTGTGTGTGTGTGTGTGTGTGTGTGTGAAGCCATTTTATTTTTAACCAAAAGGAGAAAAGAAAGACACAAGTTATAGGCCAAGATGTCATATAAGTGCTGAATATGGGGATAAGGGCATGGTCTTAGGGGACATAAATTGATATTTTTCTAGTATATAGCATGTTTCAGACACTGAATTGGGGGATTTTGTATTAGAAACCAGGAATTCTAAATCCAAAGATTCTTATAATTGAATCTTCTACTCAACCAATTCTTGAAATGCCAAATATTCTCCCTCAAAAGTGTGTAGGGGCCAAGAGTTCCCCTTGGTCCTCTGAAGTTTCGCCGAAAAATCAACCTGCAAAGGCAGATTAACTGGAGATAAGAAATACAAATTTATTTAACATGTATACATGGGGGCCTTCAGAATGAAGACCCAAAGATACAGGGGAAATTGGAAATTGTCCATTTTTTATGCTTAGATTCAACGAAGTATGAAGAGATGTGTATAACTACGATTAGACAGAAAGAGTATGATCTAATGCTAACAGAGTGAGTGGGGAAACCCAGCAAGGCCTATGTATACAGATGCTTCTTGACCTCTCTAAGCATGCATTCCTTCCTTCTGGGTATGGGGCAGAACCCTCTGTGGAGGTCTTATATCTACAGTCAAACAGAGTAGTCAGATAATTTCTTTGTGTCCACTTTTTACATAGAAAGATGGAGAAAGGCTGGGTGCGGTGGCTTACACCTGTAATCCCAGCACTTTGGGAGGCCAAGGCAGGAGGGGAGGATCACTTGAGGCCAAGAGTTCGAGACCAGTCTGGGCAACATGGTGAAAATCTGTCTTTACTAAAAATATAAAAATCAGCCAGGCATGGAGCCACATGCCTATAGTCCCAGCTACTCGGGAGGCTGAGGCATGAGAATCTCTTGAACCTGGGAGATGGAGTTGCAGTGAGTCAAGATCACACCACTGCACTACAGCCTGGGCAACAGAGTGAGACTCCATCTCAAAAAAAAGAAAGAAAGGTGGAGAGAAAGTTAGTTTATGGCTGGCTTCAGGAAGAAGAGGTCCTGGTTTTGATGACCTGGGGAAGAGGGCTTTAGTTGCTATGGCTACCCCTGGGGGAGAACTGGAGACAGGAGGGCAAAAGGTCAAAGAAAACATTCTGTTTCCTAGACCTTCATTTTGGGGTATTGTTTTCTGAGCCCCAACCAAAGACACAAAGAGTCTTGGGACTAGCTCTTGAGATCAAAGAGTAATCAGGAATCATTTAGGTAGCAGTCTTAACTAGTGGAAACAAAGTAGATAACATAGAAGAAAACCAAAAAATAAAATAAAATCTGCTCCACCCCACCAAACCAAAAAATTCACAAAAAGCCTCCAAAGCAAAATCAAGTACTGTGCAAACAAAACAGATGGCCTCACATCATGTGCACTTTTCTTATACTAGAGCTTCATGACTTTTCACTCAGAATGGACTTACTCTTATTTTAGACATAATTTTAACTGGACTGAATGACTGGTTTCTTAGCCAGCTGGTGATTAGAAGCAACCTATGCTGTCAGTGGCAGCTGTGATTGCTAATAATTTAATACTGAAGGAGAAGACACAATCTAATACATCTAGCCGACATCCAAACTCAATGCCTGTCAATCCAGAGCCTTTGATATAGGGAATAAACTGCTTCTAAAATCCCTAAACATATTTCTATGTTATGGAACAGAAAAATATGACTGAGTAATCAAGCAAAGATTAAGTTATGTAAAATGGACTCACATTAAGGTGGGAAAATATTTAAAATATTAAATTGTTTTAGGAGTAGACTTTCCACTACATTTAAATTTCAATGATAAGCAATGTTTTATTTGTGGCAATGTGACCAAAACACTTTTCTTTTATTCACCATTTTCCTTAATTATTTACTTGCTGATTATTTTTACCCGTCCTCCAACATTTGACATGGCTGAGGTGTTACTATATTAAGACGCTAATGAAATATTGCAGTTTCAGTTTTATTTTTTATTTTAAAATGTGTCTTCTGTTTCACAACATTCCTTTGGAACCAACAGGAAATATTGCAGTTTTAGATGCCTAATTTCCAACTTGATCTTAAATCACTTATACAGGTCTAGTAATTCTCAGGATCAGAATGCAACCTGAAGAAATGCTTCTCTGATAAAAGAAAATTGAAGAAACGTGGAGTGTCCATGAGAAATGAACCATAACCAAAGGCAGTTCCTTTGAGAAAAGTTTCCTTGTAAGTGAATGGTTCTTGTCATTAATACACAGCTTGTGGGTATAAACAGGAAAATTATTGCGACAATGTTATAGATTCAAAAGAATAAAAGGAAAAGGAAATACAAGAGAAACAAAGGAGAAAGAAAAGGAAGGAAACAGATTAAAACAAGGGATGGATCATGACCCAAAATGGCAGAATAGGAACAACTCAGAGTGCAGTTTCCAGCAAGAACAGCGCAGAGGGTGAGTGCTCACCGCATTTCCAAACAAGTTTTCACTGCCCATAGGACAGGAGATTCCCCAGACGAAAAGCACCATGAGTTTTCAGCACTGTGGTTTCAGCTGGTGCCATGTTGGCGCACAGAAACTCACACAAGTCTGGGCGGTCGTTTTGACTGGTGCCTGGAATGCCTGGGAGACAGAGCTGCCCATTCAACTGAAAGGGAGGGGGCTGAGACAGGGAGCCAGGCGATCTGGCTCGGTGGGTACCACCTCCACAAAACAAGCAATCTGAAACGCTCTGGATTGAGAGTTTCCCAGCAAGCGCTGCTGGACCCAGGAGGGTCCAGCTCAGCAGGGAGAAGAGTGTCTCCCACTACTAAGGCAGTCCATCACTACCGAGGCAGTTCACACAGCAGCTGGGCAGAGCCTGCAGCAGCTCAGCAACATCTGTGCTGGCAGACTGTGACTAGACTACTCCGTGCGGGGCAGGGCATCTATGGAAAAGGCAGCAGCATGACAGGAACTTATAAATAAAGCCAACCTTCCTAGGACAGAGCACCTGGGAAAAGAGGCAGTTATGAGTTCCACTGCAGCAGACTTAAAGGTACCTGCCCAGCAGCTCTGCACAGAACAACGGAGCTCCCAGCACGGCACTTGAGCTCCTATAAGGGACTGACTCTCTCCTCAAGCAACTCCCTGACCCCCGTATACCCAAAGAGACACCTCATAAAGGAGAGCTAAGGCTGACATCTGACGGGTACCCTTCTGGGACAAGGATAGCAGAGGAAGAAACTGGTGGCAACACTTGCTGTTCTGCAGGGTGATCCCCAGGCAAGTGGGGTTTGGAGTGGACCTCCAGCAGTCCTGCAGCAGAGGGGCTTGACTGTTAGAAGTAAAACTAAGAAGCAGAAAGAAATAGCTTCAACATCAACAAAAAGGACGTCCACTCAGAGACCCCATCCGAAAGTCACCAACTACAAAGACCACAGGTAGATAAAGCCACTAAGATGGGAAGTAACCAGTGCAAAAAAGGATGAAAACACCAAAAACCAGAATGCCTCTCCTCCTCCAAAGGATCACAACTCCTCACCAGCTAGCAATCAAAGATAGATGGAGAATGAATCTGATGAATTGACAGAAACAGGCTTCAGAAGGTGGGTAATAACAAACTTCTCAGAGCTAAAAGAACATGTGCTAACCCAATGCAAAGAAACTAAGAACCTAGAAAAAAGGATAGATGACATGCTGACTAGAATAAACAGCTTAGAAAAGAATATAAACAACTTGATGGAGCTGAAAAACACAGCACGAGAACTTCGTGAAGCATACACAAGTTTCAATAACAGAATTGACCAAGCAGAAGAAAGGATATCAGAGATTGAAGATCAACTCAATGAAATAAAATGAGAAGGCAAGAATAGAGAAAAAAGAGTGAAAAGAAATGAACAAAGCCTCCAAGAAATATGGGATTATGTGAAGAGACCTAATCTATGTTTGGTAGGTGTACCTGAATGTGACCGAGAGAATGAATCCAAGCTGGAAAACACTCTACAGGATATTATCCAGGAGAACTTCCCCAACCTAGCAAGGCACGCCAATATTCAAGTCCAGGAAATACAGAGAACACCACAAAGATATTCCTCAAGAAGAGCAACCCCAAGGCACATAACCATCAGATTCACCAGGGTCGAAATGAAGGAGAAAATGCTAAGGGCAGCAAGAGAGAAACGTTGGGTTACCAACAAAGGGAAGCCCATCAGACTCATAGCAGATCTCTCAGCAGAAACCCTACCAGAAGAGAGTAGGGGCCAATATTCAACATCCTTAAAGAAAAGAACTTTCAACCCAGAACTTCATATCCAGCCAAACTGAACTTCATAAGTGAAGGAAAAATAAAATCCTTTGTGAACCAGCAAGTACTCAGAGATTTCATCACTACCAGGCCTGCTTTACAAGAGCTCCTGAAAGAGGCACTACACATAGAAAGGAACAACCAGTACCAGACACTCCAAAAACATACCAAATGGTAAAGAGCATCAACACAATGAAGAATCTGCATCAACTAACGGGCAAAGCAGCCAGCTAGCATCAAAATGGCAGGATCAAATTCACACATAACAATATTAACCCTAAATGTAAGTGGACTAAATGCCCAATCAGAAGACACAGACTGGCAAATTGGATAAAAAGCCAAAACCCATCGGTGTGCTGTATCCAGGAAACCCATCTCGCATGCAAGGATACACAAAGGCTCAAAATAAAGGGATGGCGGAAGATTTACCAAGCAAACAGAGAGCAAAAAAAAGCAGGAGTTGCAATTCTCGTCTCTGATAAAATAGACTTTAAACCAACAAAGATCAAAAGAGACAAAGAAGGACATTATACAATGATAAAAGGATCAATGCAACAAGAAGAGCTAATGATCCTAAATATATATGCACCCAATACTGGAGCACCCAGATACATAAGGCAAGTTCTTAATGATTTACAAAGAGACTTAGACTCCCACACAATAATAGTGGGAGACTTTAACACCCCATTGTCAATATTAGACAGATCAACCAGACAGAAAATTAACAAGGATATACAGGACTTAAACTCAGACCTCGA